>JAUTXW010005489.1:0-307500 GCA_030620095.1 Kuschelorhynchus macadamiae
ACCTAGTGCGATTGTACATGTTAGCGAAAACGGCGAATTTATGACTTCTATTTTAAACGCAAACGCCATCCCGAAATCCATAGATTTTTCCGATCTTTCTATAGAACCATTCACGTCAAGCGACGTCATACTAAACTTAAATACTCAAAATGATTATGCGTCCGACCAAATTGATAGAGTACAAATAATCCGAAATGAGCTAAGAACGGAACATCTTAACTCCAAAGAAAAGGAGATGATCACAAACCTCTGTTTTAGAATACTTTGACATATTTTATATTGAGGGTGATAAGCTAACGTTCACCAATGAAATCAAACATGTAATAGAGACTAACAACGCAAAGCCTGTATTCACGAAGTCTTATAGGTATCCTCAGATACACAAAGAGGAGGTGAAAACACAAATAGGAAAAATGTTAGAACAAGGAATTATCCGGGCCCTCTATCTCACCGTGGTCTTCACCGGTGTGGGTGGTACCCAAAAAACTCGATGCATCCGGGAAACAAAAGTGGCGTGTAGTTATAGACTACAGAAAGCTGAATGATCATGACGATAAATACCCTTTGCCAAATATTTCAGATTTATTGGACCAACTTGGTAAATCAAAATACAAGAGTTCTAACCACACTACACCACAACTTGTTACGTCCTGGACGCGCGTTTCGCTAACCAAGTTAGCATCATCAGCAGATGATATAATGAGTTTATCTGATGATCTATCTTCCACCACAGGTTCCAATGTTAGGACTTAACTTGGTAAATGTCAATATTTCTCGACGCTTGATCTCGCGTCCGGCTTTCATCAAATTGAGATCACTCCCGATGACATACCTAAAACAGCATTTTCAGTCGATAACGGACACTATGAATTCGTCCGAATGCCATTCGGTCTAAAGAATGCCCCGTCCACGTTCCAGCGTGTCATGGACAACATTCATTTGGGCATCCAAAACGAGCGTTGCCTTGTATACATGGACGATATAATCGTCTACTCGCCCACCATACATGAACATATAGACCGACTAAAGGAAGTTTTTAAACGTCTCCGAAATGCAAATCTTAAAATCCAACCCGATAAGTGTGAATTCTTGAGAAAGGAAGTTGCTTATCTGGGACATCTTGTCACGAAAGATGGTGTAAAACCCAATCCCTCAAAAGTAGAATGCATTAAAAACTTCCCAGAACTAAAAAATGCAAAGGACATTAAGTCTTTCCTGGGATTAGCGGGATATTACCGCAGATTCATCCCGAACTTCGCAAAAGTGTCCAGCCTTTAACCCAACTCCTAAAAAAGGACGTCCCATTTCTCTTTGATTCTGAATGCAAAAAGTCATTCGAAGAACTAAAGAAAGCCCTAATTACAGACCCCATTCTCATCTACCCTAATTTTGAGGAAACCTTCCTCCTGACTACAGACGCAAGCGCATTCGCAATAGGCGCTGTGCTGTCACAAGGGCCAGTCGGAAAAGATCTACCAATAGCTTTCGCATCTAGAACACTTTGTAGCGCAGAAACTAAATACTCCACCATCGAAAGGGAGCTACTGGCAATTGTATGGGCCGTAAAACATTTCCGCCCTTATCTTTTTGGACGAAAGTTTACACTTATTACGGACCACCGGCCATTAACCTGGCTCTTTTCGATTAAGGACCCTGGTAGTAGGCTTGCTCGCTGGCGTCTAAAATTAGAAGAGTACAACTATAAAATCGAACATAAGCCCGGAAAGATAAACAAAAATGCAGACGCCCTATCCCGAATAAAGATTAATTACTTCCAAAAATGCGCAAATTTCCAATCAAAATGTGCCATTTTTGCCGCTAACGAAAATGATAGCGAAAATGACGACCAAAGCCAACCAGACCCAAATGCCGTCGAAATAGACGACGAACACATCACACAAGAATATAACAAATTTGTAGATCTCTACCAAACGAGATCAATAATTGACTATTCCAAAGTCGAATTCTCAAATTCGCAGCTTTTAGATAAATCGCATAAATTAATTATTACCTTTTTCTGGCAAAACAAACTAGAGGAAATGCATTACAAAATAATCGAGGATATCTTCGAAGAAAACATTCATTTTGAAGACATGAGCGTTAACATTGCCTCTAGCAAAACTGTAAAAGATAGAAAATACTTTATTATCCCAATACCATTAGACCGGAAATTGTAGCCCAACACCTGTTCTATGTTCTATTTAAGGCCCAAAATGAATTCGATCCCTCTAAAACATTTTATGTAGAAAATAATTTAGCACTGCCCATTCTCGAAATGTTCTCATTTATCTTTGCCGATAAAGAGATAAAACTAAAAATCTGTCAAAATGTTGTAAGATCCCCAGACGCTGACGAAATTCCCCAAATTCTAGAACACTACCATTCAGGCAAAACTAAATTGCATTGGGGGAATAAACGAGACAGTCAGGCGCATAAGAGAAAAATATAATTGGTCGAACTTAACAAAAGATGTTGAAAAATTAATTAAAGCCTGCGAAATATGTCAGAAGGTGAAAATATGTCGGAAAAATTTAAGTACACCACTCGTTATACCGGAGACCCCAAAAACCCCGTTTGAAAGAGTAAACATTGATATCTTCGAATATCCAACCAGATATTACGCACTCACAGTTCGAGACGAACTTACGAAGTTCACGCAAGCCTACCCAATAGACGACAAAAAAGCGTCAACGATTATAAATACCCTATTAGTATTTTTCCAGCATTATGGAACACCCCTAAGAATACATTGTGACTATGGGCGTGAATTTGATAACTCGTTAGTTAAAGACCTTTGGGAATTGTTTAATACAAAACTAACATTCTCTAGTGTAAATCATCCCCAGTCTAAAGGGTCCATCGAAAGGTTCCATGCAACCTTATCAGAAATGATTAGAGCGAACGTAGCAGAAAACCCTACAGAACATCCGTTTAATGTATTAAACTACGCGGTAATCTGCTATAATAATACTAAAAATAAAACACACGGGTTTACTCCGTTTGAACTCATTTTCGGTCACACGTCAAGTAGGCCACCTGAAACATTATACAATCAGGAAAAATTAATATCGAAATACATACGAGATCTTAATAACGCATGGAATATTATTACAAAATCGCTAGGGCAAAAACAGAAAGACAAAAAGAAAAAGCAAAAGTCAGGTTTGACGAACACGTATCTCCTATCCCCGAATAGAAAGTTGGCGATAAGGTATACGTCAAAGAGTCACAAATAAAATCAAAATCCGAAAACAAATTTAATGGTCCTTTTAAATTACACAAGTGTTTCAAAATTCCGCCATCCTTCTTAATCCTCGAACAAATCAGTCATCTAAAGTCAACTTCGATAGGTTAAAACCCTATTTTGAATAAAAATATTCTTCTTTGCAGATTCCTCGGGCTGCTCTCGGTAGGCCTGTCCCAATTTTCCATAACACCTATCAACAACACACTCGGAATATTCTTCCACGAAGAAGGTTCTGTCAAAGTGTCAAACGACAAATGGACACTCCTCGTGTATAAAGATCTTTCTTACATAAAAGAAGCTATCGTGAATAACGATAAAATCCTAGAAGGATTACTAGACGGCTTCATAAACGTTGACTCGCCTAGAATGATATCTTTCAGATCCGAAATACAAACACACGTTAGCCTGCTTAATCAAATATCCGATTCTGTCAATTTAAAATATAAAGAAATAATCGCAGATACGAAAAAATATAGTTACAGGGAGAGGCGCGGAATATTTAACGGAATTGGCACGGTCTGGAAATCCATAACTGGAAACCTCGATGCCTCAGACGGTGAATATTTCAATGAATGCATTGATAAAGTCAACCAAGACGAAAGACATATCGAGAACCTCCTTAAAAATCAGATATCGGTTACTACTTCAGTCATAAAAACTTTTAACGCATCAATACAAAGACTTCAAATAGACGAAGAAACATTTAACCGAGACATAATCGAAATCCATAAATCGATAATAGACATATCTGATGACCTTGCATTTTACGATGCTCAAATAAGAACATTAGACTTATGTGAATCATTAATGGAGAGTTACTCCTTTCTAGAAAACTTTCTTAACGACGCTCTAAATGCTATATCATTCGCTAGACTAAATATTTTACATAGCTCAATAATAACCCCAGGAGATCTGATTAGTTCCTTTCAAGAAATTTCAAAATAATCTACCTCTACCTGTGTACTCTTCAACACTTGCACAATACGTTGAGATTATCGAACTTGAGGCATATCAATCAGACACTAAAGTAGTGTTTATTTTAAAAATACCTTTAGTAAATCCTGAAAGCTATACCTTATATCATCTTTATCCAATACCTGTGTTGGATAATCGAACAGAATTTCACCATATAATTCCTACAACACAAAAATATATAGCGCGGGACGATGATTCAATGTTATACGTTTCATTGCAAAATCTAGAAGGCTGTAAATCAATAGGACGAAACCAAAAGATCTGTTCAGATGTTCTACCCTACCCAATAGAGAGCGAAGCGATTTGTGAAGCTCAGCTCCTTAGAGGACCAAACCAGTTGCCTAAGACATGTCAAGTATCAATTCTTCTGGCAAAAGGATACAACGTCAAAGGTATCGACCTAAACTTTTGGTTGATTACTGTGTCAGATCCATTACCAGTTACTATCAAATGTGAAGGAAGAGAAGTCAAGACGAACATTATCAATGTCAATTACCTCCTTAAACTTCAACCGTATTGTAACGCCTTTATAGGGAGCACACGCGTTCACGCCAAGGCAATCATCGACAAGTATCAAAACGTTACTTACAAAAGCCACCCAGTTTTGATCCCATACAAGTGTTGCCAACACATCTCATCGAAGCTTTATATCCCAGACCTCAAACCTCTAAAACTGAACAAGATAGATGTAGAAGATCTCAATATTGCTCAGCACAAACTGGACCAATATTCAGAAGAACTGGACAAACTAATAAACCAACCTTTTGTCTACAAACACTTGTTTTGGTTCACAATCATCACAATAGTACTTCTAGCCAGCCTCGTCCTGTACATATTATGTAAGTGTCGTCGTAAGAGACTACCCAGCATCACTATGGCTCCACTAGATGATGGTTCACCACCTCCGCCCAGACCACTGCAGCGAAAGACAGTCAAGAGCAGACTAAGCAGTATTCTTGCGAGAAGACGGCCAGCTATCCATCCCCAAGCCGAAGACGAACTTTAAGTGATTTTACAAAAGTTAAAACATTGTATTAACTTTTGACTAAAAGGGGGAGTTGTTATATCCGTTATAGCCACGTGTATTCATTGACCTTCAGTCGCATGGGAACGGATATGGCGATTTCAACATTTCAAGGAATGCATTGCAAGCAGTATTTTCGAGTTGCAGTTCTCACAGCTTGAAGGTGCTGCCTCATCATTTCAAAACATATAAATTAAGCACCAATTGTAAATATTAGTTAGTTCATATCAGATACTGTTATTATGTCAGTTTAAGTTTCAAATTATACGGTTTAAGTTTTACAATTATACAAAGTATTTTTAAGTGAATAAATAATATTTTTAAAAAAGTGAATTTTTGAAATAAAAGTGTAACATATATATAATATATATATATATATATATATATATATATATATATATATATATATATATATATATATATATATATATATATATATATATATATATATATATATATATATATATATATATATATATATATATATATATATATATATATATATATATATATATATATATATATATATATATATATATATATATATATATATATATATATATATATATATATATATATATATATATATATATATATATATATATATATATATATATATATATATATATATATATATATATATATATATATATATATATATATATATATATATATATATATATATATATATATATATATATATATATATATATATATATATATATATATATATATTATATATATATATATATATATATATATATATATATATATATATATATATATATATATATATATATATATATATATATATATATATATATATATATATATATATATATATATATATATATATATATATATATATATATATATATATATATATATATATATATATATATATATATATATATATATATATATATATATATATATATATATATATATATATATATATATATATATATATATATATATATATATATATATATATATATATATATATATATATATATATATATATATATATATATATATATATATATATATATATATATATATATATATATATATATATATATATATATATATATATATATATATATATATATATATATATATATATATATATATATATATATATATATATATATATATATATATATATATATATATATATATATATATATATATATATATATATATATATATATATATATATAATATATATACATATTTGTATATATATATATATATATATATGTATATATATATATATATATATATATATATATATATATATATATATATATATATAGGGCTAATGGAGGTCACTGTTCACTGTACATCTATGTTAGTGTCTTCGGATGCAAGTCTTCGGGGAAAACGTTCTGGGAAAGGATTAATTTGACATTGGTGTTGATTGTTCTAACTGTTGTTGCATAATTGAATATTTTACGGTAATTGCATGGCATCAAAAAGTCAAGTCATAGTAATAGGTTAACAATATGTGTTTTTTATGTTTGTTATTTAAATTTAGCCATGAAGAATTTCTCTTTTGTACATTGGCTTTTGCCGTGACTGGTTACCTAGTTATTTACGTCCTGGAACTTTATGACATGTGTTTTTTCATTAGATATGTACGTATATTCACTTTATAAGATACAATAAAAATTCGTCGAACAGAGATGTTAATTGGCTACTAATTACACTTAAAAGTAATTGGCCGGTATCTGTATTATGTAAGAATATATTTTACTATTCACGAAACGAACCACAGCCTTAACTTTTCTTTTTAATAAATCTGTTAATGTTCTTTTAATTAGTTAAATGAATTTATGTTTTCCATTACTGGTTTATTTTGTCAAACTGCTCTGCACTGGATGTCTAGTGCTAATAATAATTCTGATCAATTGCTAGGAATAATTAAATTGTTGCTGTATTTTAAAAGAGAATATTTCTGGTCTTGATAGAGCAACAATTAAATGTGTTTTTTTTTTTTGCGTTGAATAGATGATGTCACATATGGTAGCAAATACATTTTTGGAAGCTTTTGAGGAGGAAGCGTCTCCACTAAAGCTAAAATCGTGCTTCAGATAAGTAGACGACAGTTTTGTAATATGGCCTCACGATCAAGAAAAATCTCCCCGTATTTCATAGTCAATCAGAATCAGCAATACCCTAAGATAAAATTTATAATGAAAATTGATTCAGAAGACACGATTCCCTTTATAGATGTTGCTGTACAAAGAAAACGGGATGGTTCCCTAGTGTTTAGTTTTTTATTAGGAAGGGTGAACAATTGTGAGAGTGAAAACGATTTAAAATTTCTCCACAAGCTGCACTCACGTACTGGGCTTCTGTGGTAGACAGCACGACGCATTGTTGTTTCCTACTGTGCCATGATACTGCAGCTGCGCTCAGTTTGCAAATAACTCATGTTGTTGACTTTCTGTTTTTGCCATCTTCTGCGAATTAGCGTCACAGAACACTTCTAGTTCTGTATTTGTATGATAGAACAAACCAAAAGCTAAAAATGAATGTTTTGCCAATTTTTTTCAATAACTTTTCAAGTTCTTCGATATTTGATGAACCTATCAAACCATCATCGACATGTAACAACATAATGTCTTTTCAGCACCGTTTTTATTTATATATAAACACAGATCTGAAGAACTCTCCCTGAAACCCCATTTTTCCAAGAAGCTTATGAATTTTTAATTCCAACATCTAGGAGCCTGTTTCAATCCTATAGGCTTTTTACCAGTTTACAAACTAGGGTCGAACCTTCTTCGAATCCCTCTGGTTGCTTCATAAAAATTTATTCTGCCATTTTTCCATACAGAAATGCCGTTTTATATCAAACTGCTTCATATGCAATGTTTCTGATGCTGCAGCACATATTAGGACAAGGATTGTTTCTAATCTGGCCACTGGACTAAAGATCTCGTTGTAATCCAATTTTCTTTGTGAACAACCTTTAATAACTTGAGGCGCGTTGTACCGATCTATTATACCATTTTCTGTACTTTTTCCGATATACCCATGGGCTTTCGAATATTTTTTTATTGGCCGGTTTTTCTAAATCCCAAGTTTAATTTTCTAACAAAGATGTCATTTCTTCATTCATTGCATTCATCCAATTCTCATGTTGTTCAGATGACACTGCCTCGCTGAAACTCATTGGTTCGTCAAGAATACGACAGGTATACAAAAAAATCATCATCATAAAATCACCTAATTTTATATTGTAATAAAAAAAACAAATTTCATTAGGTAAACTTTGTATCATTAGGTTTTATAAACACATTCTATAATTTTTATGTCTTTCAGCTCTCCACTATATGTATTTGGTAATTTATTAATAAATTATTATAATACAACGTGATATACTTGCTGAGTTTTATATTTATGACAATAGGACAATAGAACATTGTTGGGATATTACATTGGGAATTACGACGTCTACCAAAAACGGCATCAGCAATTTAAGAATTCTTTATGAACAAACGATTTAAGACAAATGGCCACATGCTGAACGCCAAAAAATTGACAAGTATGCCATGTGGTATCCCCTGCGTCATAAAATAATAGTAATGCAAAAAAATCATTAAAAAATTTTTTTTTTTCATACCTTTGTAGCTCCCAAAATGCACAAAGTAAACATGGATTTCCGCGTGGCTCGACACAATTTCGGGGCTAGTGTTGTCAGTACAGTGGCGCAGCTAGAAATTCTGTTTGGGGGGGAGGGGGCACCAGAATAATACTACATTTTAGTCTGTTATGAACTTCAGATATAACTAAAATTCCGAAAAATAAACATCAATACCCTATTCATTAATATATTACCTTTAAAACAAAAACTACAAAATATAAAAAGTTATCTAAATAAAGCAAACAGGTTTAGTCGATGATTTTTTTGATATAGGATAATAAATAATTTCTGCCGAATTTCGTATCGCCCAGTTTTATGGAGGATTATTGTGCAGCCCAAATGCGATCTACATCTTTCTAGCATGGAAATTAGAAAAACTAAAACATACAGATGGTCCCGTGCAGAAGTTCCACCTCCCTCTGTCTCCGTTATTTTTTAAGATATTTCGATAAACTTTTTAATTCAATACTAAATCTAATGTAAACTGATTAGAAAGTTTTTTTTTCAAAAAGTTTCCAGACTATTTGACGAAAAGTTTCCCGAGAAAGCCCCATTACATAGGAAAACAATGGGATGATATATAATGTCACATTATTGACACTTGAGTTGACGAAACTCTGAAAATTGCGTCGGTGCAATATTTCAAATAAAGCACCCCTGGACTATTATGTTGTTAATTCAACCATAGATTGATTAGCTCCCAAATAGTTTATATTATATTACAGTATAGGATGATGAATAGTAACAATTGCTCGAGACAAATCCAATAAAACCGAAACAGTAACAGACATTTTATTACATTATATTTATAGTATTATCAAGCACAAAAACTAGTGTGGTAGGAGTACTTGTATTATTTGAAAAAACGACCCGGTGACTCTAAAAGAGCGTGATGTTGATGAAATTATAAGTAATTTATTGAATCCGAAACAGCAGATGTAAAAATGTTGCAGCATTTGAATTCGTTTATTCCAGCTTAGGCAGGTTACACGAGCTGCAAAAGCCCATTGAGTATATTAGTTAAACAGGAATATTAGAAAAATAATCAATTAAAATTTAGTAAAAAAATTGCTGCTTGTGTAAAATAGGAATTTAACTGGTAGACGGTCGAGGCATAGAAATGAGGTTCACTGAGAGTAGACTACGAGCATAGTATGTCATCTTCGTTAAGTAACGGTAATGTTTGCGTAATACTTTATTAGAGAAAATGTGTAAAAGAAAATAAACAAGTAGCAAGCGCGAGTAACTACTATTAATTCGTTTATTTATATTTCTTTAACTTTACGGTATACAATCGAAATGCATTAAAGTACATCGCGACATAAATCTTGTCCACTGGTTGCCTATCATATAACGATTAAATTACAGTGATAAATGGGTACTTTGTAAACAGTTGAGAAGTATTGAGGTAAGATGATTCGTTAACAAGACAGTGGCTGCTTGATAAAGCCCCAACAGTGTCATGTACCTAACAACGCTTCATTGTATTGTATTAAATATAATCGTAACTAACCTCGACTTACTTTTACAATAAAAATTATTATTTTGTTCTATCGACTGAATTTACACGGAAGCTAATTTTGTAAGAAAATAATAATTGTTACTTAATTAATATTTCCATTAAAATTTGCTGTTTACGGTTACAGCGAGTTCCACTTAAGTTTTATATCGATACCGTATTTAAGTCTAAAAACTACTGCTTTTTTCTCATTTTGTTTTAAAAATATCAATTCATATTTCATGAAGGTAGATGCAGAATTTATTCTGTGGTAGAAAAGCATTGTTTTTCAACGCTATTTAGCTTGGGTAAACAGTTAAATGTCACAAAATATTGGCTTTCCCTTATAACTTTTCTCTTTACCAAGATATTATTTAGATATTAATTATTTTGTCATACTAGTTCATTATTTTGTTTTTATTGCTTGACTACCAACTACATAATAGTGTAGGCTTTATGCCCGTGCCTGCAGGAAAGATCCAGAAGACATTGATCCAGAGCATTTAAATAAATTCTATTCTAATATAGCGAATGATCTAACAAAAAATACAAGATCTAACTCCAGCCCATTCTCTTGTCTTAAAAATGTTCCTAACACTGGCTCTTTTTGTTTTTTCGAAACAGACAAGCATGAAATTAGAGAGGTGATTTCTAAAATAAAAATTAAAACATCTAGTCGAGACGATGGAATCTCTGCTGAGGTACTTTTACGGCTGCCTGATAGAACTTTGGATGCGATTTCAGTCTCTATCAAGGAATCTTGGTCAAGGGGCACATTTCCTACTGGTCAAAAGTCTACATTACTAATCCCCTTATTCAAAGGTGGTGACTCGGTGGAGCCATCTAACTTCCGCCCAGTCTCTTTACTGTCGACTTTATCTAAAGTAATCGAAAAATTTGTCAAAAGAAGAGTAGAGAAGGTTAAAAGACTATTTTCAGTCATTTAACCTTATAATAACTGTAGAGCAATTTGCATTTCAGTCAGCGAAGGTGCCATCGACAGCTTTCTTGAGGGAATTTATTTTGGGATGAATCAGGACATCGACGGCGGTATTTTGTAATGTATTCAAGGCTTTCGATTGTGTGGATAATGGACTACTGCAATCTAAGCTCGAGAGATACGGCTTTCGAGGCTTGGCTCATTCCTGGTTAGATGCTATCTTGAGGGTCCTTCTCAATCTGTGGTGTATTCAGGAATGTAGGTCCTCTGCATTAAAAACTAACTGCGGAGTTCCACAAGGCTCAGTTTTAGGTCCTCTCTTGTTCCTACTCTATATAAACATCTCTGGAGATTTCATCCTTTTCGCTGTTGACACGTCGATGTTTAGCAAAACAGGGAGATTATGCAACTAAAGCACACCGTAGCAAATGACCTAAAAAATGAACTTGAGTAAAACCCACATTGTTGGGTTCAGGTGTCATGTAGCCGGATTAGTTTTGGATGTAAATCTCCTTCCCGAGATATGTGTGACTAGGTTTCATGGGATTGTGATTGACGATGAATTACATTTTTAGGAGCGCATATTAACCTTGAGCAAGAAACTCTCATCACGATGTTTCGCTGTGAGAGTAGTTAATGAGAATTTATATTTCGTATTTGTTTGAGTCGCACCTAAGATATGTTATGCCATTCTGGAGTGTGACCAATCAGGACCTCTTGAATGTGCTTTTCGTCTTTGAGAAAAAGGCAGTTCGATTTATTGTCGGTGTTAGACATATTATTAGTCTGGATGAATTATATCGTGATGCCTGCATTTTAACTTTTTAAGTTTAACAGTATTTCGCTAGCAACGAAAGTGTCTAGTATAGTAAAATACAAATGTTGTTCAAATCAAAATCAAATTGAATTTTCAGATTTTTGTAAATATTTATATTGTGGATGCAACAGTGAACTAGTGTGACATAAAGATTCATGCACTGCGGATATTAATAGATGTTTATGCTCTCGAGCCTTAAATTAGACCCATCTTTGAGTATTATTCGTATATATATGGATGATTACCTTTCAATCCTTAACGTATTTGACTGTCCAAAGAAGAGGTATTCACCTAATTTATGATCCATATCTGAGGCAAGGAGGCTTTATTATCAGCTATTATGCCTTAATCATTTCTTCCAACCGTCCAGCTGCAAAGATCAAGGAATTCCCACTTCGTTTACCGGTAAAAACCTTTCCTTGTTCTCCTTATGTGCAAATATTTAAGTCCTGCACAAATAAACTTTCCCTTTCTTCGTATACGGTAACCACGGTCACGAAAACAACACAAAATATTTAAGATGATGGCTCAAATTATTTTATCAACAAAGTTTCATATACATATGCTCTAAGTTGGTTTTCAGGGTGTTTTATTTTATAAATAAAATATCGTTCTTTACTATAAAATGCTTTATAATAAAAATATAAATCTTTACTATAAATTTTTTTTGAGATTTGATAGGAGTATCTGTTTATTTATTAAAATGAATATTACTTATTTGCTTCAGTACCATTGGTAGTAGTAATAATTGCAATTAATCTTTTTAAGTAGACCTGATATGTGATTGTTTTTTTAATCTGACATCTATCAATTATTTATGATTTACGATGTCATACTACCATACTACAAACCGGATTCTTGTATTTATTTAATTAATTGATCCTATTAACAAAAGTTTTCTAAGAGTTCTTGGAAGATATTTTGTTTAGTTACCAAGCATTAATCGAAATGAAAATATTAATATTTTTAACTAGCATATTATATGTAAATTAATTGTTTTATTTAATATCCGTGCAGATGTAGCACAATGTTTTATACAATTTGTGAGTATTATGGTATTTTAAGTAATTTCGGAATGGTATATGATTTTTACGATTATGACATTTAAAAAACATTTATTTAAAACGAGATACAATAGACATCAATCATTTTAATCAACAGGCAATGAATATAAAACTATTGAGTTAGCTTTGACTTATGCATGATTTTTGTAGAAGTTTGTATTATACATGCTAAAGTTCTCCTACATTTCTTACTGGAATGGTTCAAACAAGCTGCTTGATATCAATTAATTATAATGATATATTAATCAAAATCAACGTTGAAGTGAAAATCTGATATATTTTAATTAGATAGGAATCCCAATCCTTGCTTGATCAACGACAGGTTATGTGGTTGAATGCGCATTTGAGGATAACGGCTTATAAAGGTAGAGTTCTCCAACGACTGAAAAGTGATTGTTGTTATATGTTGCAAAATAGGACTGAATATTATCTTGCATCAACCGAGTTAGTTTTCTCGTTAATGAAAGGTAAGTTTTCTAGGAGCCAACGTCGCATTTTTGAAAGAAAATTATCAAATGTGTTGATTAAATAGTATCTTTTTTTAAATTTAAAACATAGCAATGAGGATTTTCTTGAGATATTGGCGGAAAAGTTGGATAGCCATTTTTTAACCAAAAATTTTTTTTTTAAAGGAACACCCTTTATTTTTTTTTAAATCAGCGTAAAATTCTCAATACCTTTTATTAAGAGAACTTTTTATGAAAATCAACAGTTTCTGCGTAATTTATAATGTATTTTCTTTTATTAAAATACCTGCACACAAAAGGTTATCTGATATGTTTGACAATATCAGTTTTGCTGATTTACAAAAATGGATCGTTTAATTGAAATCCAAAGAATTGAAATTTCTAATTTTTCTGGGTTATGGGAGTAGAATGCAAAACCTGCCAAATATTTGTAACAGTTATAATGACAACTATCGTAACAGAAATCCAATAACTAAATCTACCGTAAGTAAAATGAACATAAAATTTCATGGAACTGTAAAGGTAAGAGATGCTGGCAGACCTAAAAGCACAAAAGATGGTGATAAGTCTCTGAATGTTTTAATCAGTTTAGGAGAAAATCCGCACCATTCTACCAGAACATTAGGAAGAGAAAATGACGTCTCTCATATGTTGTTTCTGTCGAAGCAACTTTTTTTGAAGAGAAAAGTTAACAGGCATAATTGTCCATATTGGGCCAGGAGAAATCCATATTGGAGCCGTGAAAATCATACCCAATATTCCTTCTTCATAGAAGACGGATTAACTGGATTAAGATATTTGAATCTTTTAAGAACCGACGTTGTCCCAGCTGTGCAAAACTATTTCCGAATAACCGTAAGTTCCTTACTTTACCTGCTGTATTAAGTTTTTAAACTTGATTTTTTTAGGTAATGGTGCATCAAATGATGAAATATGGTTTCTACTATTTTTGTAGGGACACCTTAAAAATGTGATGTATAAACTTAAGCCCAATGACCTCGAGGATTTAAAGGAGCGAATATAAATCGAATGTAGACGAATCGAGAAGGCTGGCATTCCTTTTAATGTAGTTATTAAATTTTTTCCCACAGTGTTTGGCCTATTGTAAGAAAGTAAATGGACAATATTTTAAACCCCTTACTTAGTTTCATTAATTTATTGTTTGTTGTATTAGGTATTTCTTTTTTGTATTGTATTGTTTCTGTTGTCACCAGGGTTGCGACGATTTAAATCAAATGATTTAAATCATGATTTAAATCATGATTTAAATCAACTGATTTTTTCAATTTTAATCGTGATTTAAATCAAATTATAAATTCGTGTAAAAACAAGTCGCCGAAGCAAGAATCTCATCAGGAAATTTTTTTATTCAAAAACCATGTGCCAAGTGTACAATTTTGGATCACATTTCACACTTTTTTAATCAATCAAAGTCCAACGTAAATATTCCTAAATCAAAAAACTTAAGCAAACAAACAGTTTACAACAAAAAAACAGCTTGTAGATTAAATATACATCTACATAATATTAGGAATGAATAATAAAAACAAACAAGAATTATTAAAGAATTCATAAATATAATAAAATACCTATGTATTTAGGAATTGTAATACTTATACAGGAAAACTAATTTAGCAGCTTTGTCGGTCCCCAAGCGATTTCTAAGTTTGGAATGTACTAAACCAAATGTCGAAAACACTCTTTCGACAGATGCTGAAGAAGCTGTAGCAGACAACAATTGCTTAATGACAGGCAATACCTTTTGAATAGCATCGACATTCTGTTGGGATTTCCACCAATCTAAAGCTTTAGAAGTTTTGAGAATTTCTTCATCAAACATTATGTAGGTGAAAGGGATTTTGCCAAAAACTTAATTATTAGTGGCAAGAACCCATTGGGAAGTAATTCTTTTGCAACTTTCAGAGCACAACTCTTTTCGTTTTCTTTTCAGATGTTGCGGTTTTGTGGGATCTAGAAGATACGCTAGCAGATGATATGGAGTGATGCATTGTTCGTATCGGTTTCTAAATTTTTTTATTTGAATTAAGGTGAAATTTTCTCCTCAAACTCCGTTCGAGGTTTTTAAATTCTTGCACAAGAAAGGGTATCTGTTCTTTGAAGTCTATCAATGGCCACCGAAATACAGAAATCTTTTCAAATAGATATTTGAAAACTATGGCATCGATCTATGCTCTTCGCTAATTTTCAGAAGTAAAATGAAAACTTGTAAAATTTCAGCCAGTGAATTCCACCTCACGTCATTAGGTAGAACAAATTTTTTTCCACCTTCTTTTGCGTATGTCGCAGAAGCAAAGTGATTGTTTCGGAAATACTTCACTATAAACACAACATGCTCCTTGAAAAGCAAATCTTTAAAAGTAAATTTAAAATGTGAGCAGCGCAACCATATGTAATAACGCTCATTTCAATGGTTTTATTTTATTTCTCATGGCGTTCATATTGGCTGCATTATCGGTAACAATGCTACTCACAACACAGTTTTCTACGTTTTCAGGGCTTGAATCAAACTTATGACAAGTTCTGTCAAATACACAGAAGTATGAGGCTTTGACGTATCTCTATCAAAAAAGATTTCCCATTTTCTGTAGTAACGAAGCACAAATTACTTTTTTTGACAAACAAACTGAAGAAAAGATTTAAAACAGGCATTATATACTTCAGTGAGCAGGCGGTTGGACACATATGTCGAGAAGGAGGCCATATCCAGGGCGTAAACACGCTATTGCTTTTTTAACTTCTGGTTGTTCAATGCATGTGAAACTATAGCATAAATAGCCCTAGCAATTTGTTTATCTATTTCTTCTTTATCGGACTTGCTTGTCCGTATAACAAAAGAAGATAAAGTTCCAGCAGTCAAGTTAGATGTTCCTTTTCTTTTTTTACTGAATGGTTTTGGAGATAAGATATTTGTCAAATCAAGTTCATATATGAGGTAGAGCTGCTACTCATACTTGGCTGTTGTGCAATAACATAACATAATATAGTTCCTGTTCAAAAATTAAAAATAAACTAAACACTAAACACTCTAAACAGTTACGATAAATATTTTTCAACAAAATATATTTGTTTTTTAAGCATATTCATTATTTACTTATCGCATTTATAGTAAAAAAATTAGAAAATTAATTATTTTTTTCACACATTACGCAAATAATGGCCCGCAGGGCGGCAAATGATAAAGGAATATATTTATTTTGGTCTAACATATTTAAAATTCTATCCTTAACTTTTTTGATCAGTTTATATGAAATTCAATTAGATATAGAAACTTGAAAAAATGACAAAATGACTTGATATAATAAATCAAATAATACTGGTAAACTGCCCAATGACCTCAGAGGATAACAATACTAACATCAGTAACATCCGTATCTACTAGAACTGCTCCCGTTTTCTGACATGCCTAGACGTTCAGCTATTCCTTGTAATTCAAATTTGCATTTTTTACAGGTCGCTCTGCTTCCGTTTTTTTAATGTAGTTATTGCCAAAATTTTTTCACCGGGACATTTTGAAAACACAATACAATAAAAAAATTTCTTATGGGCCGACTTGCCGACTATAAGAAGAATGAATTGTGAACCGCACATTATAAAAGAAAATGGACAGGAATATTTTCGACAGGGAAATTTTCACGTTAACACAAGTTTTTTTACGTCACGTCACCGAGACGAGTTTCTAATTGTCTGAACAGCAAATTAATATACAAATACAGAAAAATAATAACATTATTGCCATATTTAAGGAAAAAATGTACAAACTGATTTAAATCAAAAAAATCAAGATTTTCAAAAAAATCTGATTTTTTGTCAAAAAAAAATTGATTTTTTTCTGTTGTCACAACCTACTTTTAAAATTGAGATGCTGTTTTCTCTTGCTAGTGTTTTAGCTAGATGTAAGTAAGTAGTAGTAAGATGAGGAATTATTGTGCTTTCCGGTCTGCCAGAACGTACAGCATCTTTTACCTTTCCACTTTCAAGAAATTTTTTGTTAATTTTAAATACGGAAATTTAGTTATTGGATTTTTGTTAGAATATTGTTAGGATTTCTGTTAGAACTTTCTATCCTCATAACCCAGTATATATAAAATTCATTTCTTTTGGTTTGAATTAAACGATCCATTTTTGTAAATCAACAACAATTTGACTTTGTCAAACATATCAGGTAACCTTTTGAGTGTAGGTATTTTAATGAAAGGTAATACATTAAATTATGGATATTAGGTACTTATTTTCGCAAAAACTGTTGACTTTCATAAAAAGTACTTTTAATAAAAAGTATTGAGAATTTTACGCGAATTTTAAAAAAGTAATATTATATAGGATGTCCCATTAAAAATAATAATTTTCGTTTTATAACAGAAAAACGTAAGAGGGAACCTTTTGCTGCGCAATGCAAATACTCTATACAGGGAACAGGTAAACAAATTTTGTTTATATTCCAATATTTAAAAAAACTAACTTCTAAAACTAATACAGAGGGTGATTGGCAGGTTCAAGAATTAATTTGCCGAGGCCGAGGTGTAGACGTTAATGAAATAGTGTTGAAACCACATAATATTTCGAAATGCACCTCGTAAATCTTAGTAGGTAAACTGTTTCACTTCAGTAGGTAACTTGACGAGAACTCGTCTGCCACGGCTGATGTGTCTGAGAGGAGTCATTAAAGATACAATTAGAATGTAATAACACTGATATTATCGATGCTGCATCGTAACTGTCTGGCATAGATTGGACTTGCCGTTGTTGCTCGGATGTGAAGTGAAAAATTAGGTTTTTAGACTTTCGTGTTTGGTGGCTGTGTTGGATGTCATGTCCTACAACTTTATTAATGTGCTCTGTGTTATAAATATTAAATTGTTATTTCAAGAAATATATTTTTTAAATGATTTTTTTAAATTAATCTTCTTTATTCTACAATTAACCTTTTGATCGGTGACCTAAAAACCTACAGAACTGTGAATAATAATAAGCATTATACAATTTTCATCATTTTTATGGTAAGAATATCCCGCCTGAGAAATGAGATTAAAAAATATAAGGAAATTGTTTTGGTATAATAATTTTATTTGTTACATAAAACATTAGTTGATATTCTAGAGAGACTGACAAAAATAAGTGAGGAAATAACAGAAAATAAACATTATTTATGACAAAGTAACATAGTTAGGTTGATATTTTTCTGTAGTTTCTATAGTGTCATTTACTTAGTTTTATCGGGAAGGATTACTCAAATAATAACAATAATGGTAATACATAATAACAGTAATAAATTCAAAGATGTATAGCCAGTCTTAAGACAATCCCGACTTGTCACCTTTATTTCTATTATAAGAAATGAGAATTTATTGGATGTCGAGAGAAACTGTTACATATCGAAAAAATCTTCATTGTACCTTTTGAGCATTGTTTTGGTATGAAAATCAGCAACAAGAACTATTTTACTGACGTGTTGAAAAACAAATATATAAAAAAACGGGTTCAAAAGGAATTAACAAAACTTTGCAGTTATGGAGACAATATTAGATCAATAGTATCATTTTGTACAAAAACATGTTATTAAAATCACATTGAAGCTAAAAAATATCTCATACAGTTTTGACATAATACTAGCTGACGCGGCCGACCTTACTCTGCCTTTTCCGTTAGACGACGCGAAGTTTCCAGTGGAATTAAAACGATATTGCATTCACCACATCGTCCAGAAATGTCAGAAAAAAACATATGGGTTTTATAGTAAAAATACGTAATAAAACAATGCAAAAAATACTGTTAAAAGGTCTCGGTAACCAGACGATCATTTAAAAAAAACTGATATATTTGCTCCGATGGAAGGCTTGCAAATTATCCGCAATACTGTATGCAGCGCCTTAACGGCGGCGCCGGCGTCTCAAAAATAAATAAAGAAACAAAAATATACATATAATCATACAACTTGGAATCCTGTTGTTGATTGGCAAAAGGTACCTCATTCTTATAGAATTCATATCGCTGTTTGAAACGTTGTTAGAAAGTACTTAGAAAATGCTGTCAGGACCTTGATCACGACTTAAAAACTATCAACCGTTTTTAGAAATGTCATCCCTTGTGACTCACGAACTTAATGATATCAAATTTAGAGAGGCTGGGAATGAAGAAGGAGATATTGAGGGTTATACATCTATTTTGGGAACATGTTGTATTGTATGGCGCTATTTGATGTAATTAATTTAGTAAATTAAAAAAGTAATAAATATAAACCAAAGTTTGTTTGAAAGTGGTAGATATTGTATGATTATGAAAATAACTTACTTGTCAGAGATGAATTGTCTTTATTAATGATTTCTTCGCAACGTTTCAACTTGGTAGTATCTTTAGTCGTTATGAACCGCAAACTAAAAGCGAATCTAATATACAATAACAGCATTTTCAGTGAGCCTAGTATTGAAATACCAAATGTTACTGGGTTATGCTGACTCTTCCCAGGTTCCATGAGTAGTGGGCGGGGCTCAGGGGCGGATGGGTTCTTTCAGACTGGCCCGGGTAATAGTACCAGACAACCGGCCCATAGCCCACAGGAAAAAAAAATAAGTTTTTCTTGGCACTTCGTAGAAAAAATGGATAAGAAAAAATATCTTTTAAGTATCCAAATTCATGTAGGAAATATATTGCCTATATTTGTAACAAAAAAACTGCATATACTACAAACACATCGTGATAAGTTAAACAGTATGAATTTAAGCATAAAACAAATAAAACTTCATAATGCATCTAAAAAATGTAAATATATCAGTCATAGTTAAGGAACACAAAATAAAAATAGTATCAAATAATACATTTCTACTGTGAAAAAATCTTTGGGACCATGTCGTAACTCATTATACTATTATGAGGGGTAATAATAAAAAGTTTCGATGTATTAAAAACAAACCTAATCTCCTTCTTTTTGTTAGGATAACAGGTAGTAACTTAAGAACCTGCACAATAGGCTACTTGATCCAGCTAGTTCATTAATAATATCCTCATTATCAATTTTGCTAAGGATCTTTTTTTCTATGTTGATAGTTATGAACGATTCCAAGTGTTCATCACTTAAAGAATTTGGAAGTTTGTGTTTGATATATTTTAAAATTGAAAAACTACGTTCTGAAGATATTTGTGTAACAGGTAATGTTAAAATAAATTGGTAAACTAAGGATAAGTACGGGTATGCATTTTGAAACATGTTATATTTAACTATGGCGAGACAGCAACAATGTACGCAGTCTTTAAAAAGAGTTTTTTCCACTCCACCTTGACATGTATTTCCAAAATTGATTTCATCTAAACTATCCTCATCAGGAAATTCCCGAATTCGAAATTCGTCATCAGTCAGTGGCATCTTTTGAAAATATTCCTGTAAACTCATTTTATAAATGGGCCAATTCCTTATACAATTATTTATTTCTTCTTTTATTTTTGATGGTTGGATTTCTTCATCGAATTGTGTGAGTTTACTTAAAATATTTGTTAAGCTATTTTCGGGTAAACCATTGTTTTTTAGGTTTGGAAAATTAATTGAATTAAATATTGCTATCAGAGGATAGATACATATTTTTTTTCATACAGTTTTTCATGTTGATGTAATAGCATTGTCCGTTATATAAATCAAATCAAAATATGCTTTATTGTCTCAAGAAATGTATCTACTTAAGAACATGTCAGATGTGTAAACAAAAGAGAAAAGTCTCATCTCTGAGACAGATAACATAAAATACATCGATTTTAAATTTTTCTTTTGTATTTCGAACAGGCTCATCCGAACACTTTCATTGAAATGCTTGAAATTACTTTTTTGATTCTATTAACTTCTTCAATATTAAAATCGATACCTCGTTTTTCCATTTCATCATATGCCTAAGATAAAAAAATTTTCGAAGAGGGTTCGAACGTGTCAAAGTCACCTTGAATATTTTTTAATTCACTAGTTGAAGTATTGATCATAGAATTTGATTATAATAAATCTAAGCTTTTAGTTTGTAGGTACCTTGAGAGCGGGCCAGTAGTCGAACATATTTTCAAAAATACTCGAAAAAGGAAAATAATCTCCTACTTAAGAAATTGAGATTTTAAATTTTCAACAGTAGAACGAATGTCAGGATTTGAATCCCAGTTTTTTGAAATACTTGACAAGGCTTCGAGAATATCTAAGTACAACAGACAATCTTCAAAGACTTCTTTTAGCTCGTGTTCCTTTGACTACCACCTTGTTTGTTCAATAACCCCAAATATTCGATGATTCTGGTCATGAGAAGTCGAAGACCAAATATCCATTCTCTTATTTTATTTTATTTTGTTTTATTTTTAAAATCTTCCAAAAGACAATTTACAATGATTGTATAGGAATAGTCAGTTCTTAATTCTATCTAAGGCTAAAGCCTACAAACACAAATTAATTTTTAAACTAAAGAGCAGTGACATTACATTAAATAACAAACTTTTATATAAATTTAAGTGAGCAAAAATATAAAAAATAACAGAAATACACAAATATAGTGCCAACATGACATGCATATTTAAACTATAAACTCATTGAATGAGTAATAACATTTTTCGACTGAAAACCTTTTCAGTTGTTTTTTGAATTGATAAACACTAACGCATTTTTTTATATTATCTGGTAAAGCATTAAACATTTTTAATCCCACAAAATTGGGTGATTAAATAAATAAAACTTGCGAAATTATTGACATGCCTTGTGTTAAAGTTATGTACATTTCTATATCTCAGAAATGTAATTTGATTTTTATAGATATATATACATGTTTCCAAAATATACAAGCCCGCCAAAGTTAAAATATTAAATCTTTTAAACAAACATTTACAACTAGTTAAATATGAAACCCCCGCTATACACCGGATAATCCGCTTTTGTTTTATAAAAATATTATTAGTCAAGGTTGAATTTCCCCACACGCCATATCTGAGAAGAGATTCCGCTTGTGCATAGTATAACGTGATAAGTTGTTTCTCACACAAAACATTTCTTAGACTGAGCATTAAAAAATACGCGGAATTGAAATTACATGTTCGCAATGTTGCTTCCAGTCCAAGCAGGAGTCCACATACAAATCCAAGAACTTGACACACTCGACATTATGGGATGAACAACGAAGATGCTTTTGGATTCCCCCTAAAAATATCACTTAGCACTAGCACTTAGCAGCGAAATATGACCAGAGCACCAAATATGTATATAAATTGTGAAAATCTTTTCTTTGTATTTCGTGCAAATCAATTTATTAAAAACGTAGCAAAGCGCTTTCGGCTTTCGCCATCATCAGTGCCACCTGAAAGGAAGGAAATCACTTTCTTTAGTTTTCGATAAGTATTTTATGAAGAGAGTTACTAATGTAGAAGTGAAATTGAATAAGGACAAAGAAACTATGTAAAAGAGAGTAATTATGAAGATAATTTGTATTAAGAAGCAATCTGTAACAATAATTCAATAAGTGATCTACTTACTTAAATCCATATAGTACCACAAACAGTTAAAAACAGTAAACATTTAAATTGTAAGTTACATGTCAACTTCAACTTTCAAATATGTATATGTTCTTTATTTTGATTTTGCACCTTAGTTGCAAAATCAAATATTTCCCCTGCATATTTGCCCCTGCCTCCGTCTGTGCAATCAGCTATGCGGAGATTTGAGTGAAGGCCGTTTTTTTTTTCAAAACTTGGTCTAAAATATCATAGAAGCCTTGGCCACTAGTATCATGACATGAAATCATTGCAAGCAGCCTCTCAAAAACCGGACTTTGATAAACATACCTGCAAGAAGACAATAATTATTATTTGATACAAAAACACTACAGACAGCGTCCTCATTCGTTAATCAAGTGTCATCGAATAGTTTATTACGAATTATTATTACATACATAATTGAAGATAATAGTTAAAATATAGGTAGTAGGTACATATGTATATTCATTATCATGAAGATACATATGTATATTCATTATCATGAATATACATATAATTCAAAGTGGATGGACTATTAGAAGTATATGGAGAATGGCAATTCCGACCAATAATGAATAAGAGTAAAAAGTGTATCATTCTAAAATATTTTCATAAATGCGGTGTTGCCAGTTTTAGGTAAAGCTGACAACGTCTATGTTATGTTAAATGCACCTATATATTTTTCAACGTTTAGAATTGTTACAAAATCTAATGAAATTTGATGTATCAAGTTGCACTCTTAAGTTCAATTGTTTTTGAGATATTGACATTTGAAAATCGACCTTTTTGTATGATTTTTGACATGCTATAGAATCCAAACAAATTAAGGTAGGGAAAACGGTTTTCACTTTCCTGTCTTAATTATCTAAGGGCAATTCTCTGATATAAATTTTATATTTTCGATATGTTCGATAGCTGTTAAAATCTTAAGATAGGAAAGTGAAAACCATTTTCCTCTATCTCCGAAACCATTGAAGTTAGCAAAAATAGACAAACGGAAATACACACACGACACACAAAATCAATAAAACGCTACGTTGCCGATGCACAGTGGTTCCTGGAATTAAATATTTGGTCATAACCGGCTAAAAATAAAGTATCTATAATATCCTTACAATTGGCATTTTTCTATAGAAAACAGTCTACTAGGCTTAAAAAACAAATTACCTAATCAAACTGCACTGATAGTTGTTTGTCAATGAGAAGTTTGTATTTATCACGTTTAAAAGCACTTTTTAAAAATATTTTGTAGTTAGTTTTGTTGTCTTAGGTAGAAAGTAGTTGCAGTTGTTATACATTGTGTGATATACAGACTAATTAGAGGAAGGTAAGTAAAATTTAAAAATGTTTGTTGTAGCTAAAGTTCGGTTTAGCGTATGGCTGCACAACTAATTTAGTGATTACATGTATAAAATCTATTATTTTTGTTGGGAAATGATAAATTATGTACATAACTCATTTCCGTCATCTTTAGCGTCGTTTTTTTTATTTTGTTCCTTTTTAAGTAAAGTAATGTTTGGAGAAATATATTATTTAAAAGAAGTTTGCCCCTACTTGCCTCCAAGCAAAATTTAGAATTTTTATTGCATACCTACATGGTTTAAAAAAAAGTAAAATAATCAGACTTTAAAATTTTACATAAAACGTTTAAAACACGAGATTTTTCGTACATAGTTCTCATTAAAAGGATGCTAGGCATAAAAAAATAAATTGAAATAGAACAAAAATATTTTTTATTACAGAGTACTGCCCGGTGAAAGAAACATGAATCTTAAAAGGGTAGATGTATGTAATTTTTGGATTGAAAAAAATGGAACCAATAAGGAAAAAAATCTTGAAGTCTGCAGTAATGTTTTAAATATATTGAATATCAAAAGCCCCAAATACCAGAATTGTACAAAAAGAAAAGTTATTGAAATTTGTGATCAGTTATCAAAAAGATGGAAAAAAAGTAACCGTTCAAAAATCAGATTTTTAAAACAAAATAATAAATGGCTAAATAGTACCGTTGTTCTATTTCCTCAAATGGATAGCGTGCAAACGCCAACAAATGTACTTGGACGACCTGAAAAATCATTTGCTTCGAGTAGTGAAAGGACTAAACGAAGAAAAATTAAAAAATGCGGCAACAAGGCTCAGTTTAAAAAAAAAACAGAAAAAAAAAACAAGAAGTCAAGCTACTTAAGGAAAGTCTCGAAACCACTCCCACTAGATCATCAAAAATATTAGATAGTTGGAGTACTCAAAAATTAAAACCAATTATACCTTACACGAGTGAAGAAGCAGTGAGCTTGATAATTGAGACCAAGTTAACAAAGAGTAGGTACCTTACTATTGGAAAAGAGGCAAGGGAAAGAAATTTTAATGTTTATCCTTCATATAATAAAATTTCACAAGCAAAAGTTTGTTGTTATCCGTCTTCTGTAAACATTTTTGTAACGGAGTTATCTGCAAAAATTAAGTTACAAGAACTTTTGGACCATACTGTGTCATAATAATAATTTTATCCCAAAAAGAAGTTTTCGAAAGTATAACCGGTCCTCTAGACCTAATTTTAATTACAAAATGGGGATGTGATGGAAGTACTGGCCACAGTGAATACAAGCAGCTTTTTGAAATTGAAAATGCTTCCGATTCTGACATTTTTTAACCTCATTTGTACCTTTACAATTATTTTCGTATTCCAAAATCGAAACAACTCAAAAAATAATTTATTGCCATAACCCTAGACCGTCATCTACTAGGTACTGTAGGCCACTTCACATATATTTTCAAAAAGAAACTGCAGCACTAACAGTAAAAGAAGCAACCTTCTTTAAAAAAGAAATTAGCGAACTATATCCTACAGAGATAAACCACAAAGGTCAAGTTTTATCCGTCAAACACGAAATGAAAATGACTATGATGACTATGATTGACGGAAAGGTCTGCAGTATTATGACAGGGACCTCTTCAAATCAAGTATGCAATATTTGTGAAGCGGCACCTAAAGTAATGAACGATATACAACATGTAAAAGCTAGGCCAATTAAAAACGAGGCTCTCGATTATGGATTATCAACTCTGCATGCGTGGATTCGGTTCATGGAATATTTTTGCATGTGGCTTATAGGCTATATTTTAAGAAACGGCAGGCTAGATCACAACAGGAGAAAGATAGTTTAAAGGAGAGGAAAAAAAGCATTCAGCTCAAATTCAGAACAGAAATGGGTCTAATATAAAGTAAAAACAGGTGGAAGTGGGAACAAGCAATGATGGCAATACCAGTAGGAGATTTTTTAGCGATCCTTTAGCCACTTCCAAGATATTAGGACTTGACGAAGAATGCATTAGACGGTGCGCTTATATTCTACAAGTGATATCATCTGATTTTGCAATT
Source organism: Kuschelorhynchus macadamiae (assembly GCA_030620095.1). NCBI lineage: Eukaryota > Metazoa > Arthropoda > Insecta > Coleoptera > Curculionidae > Kuschelorhynchus > Kuschelorhynchus macadamiae. Next base: position 26,568 of record JAUTXW010005489.1, read on the forward strand.
AACGAAATTAAATTTCAGGAATATTCAGAAAAAACAGCAACCTTGTTAGTAAACAAATACCCATTTTATTACATACCCAGTAGCGTGCACAAAGTTTTAATCCAAGGTGCATCAATTATTTCGGCAGCAGTACTTCCGATAGGAATGTTGTCAGAAGAATCGCAGGAATCGCGTAATAAAGATCTGAAGCAATACAGAGAACATTATTCTAAAAAAACATCTAGAATTAACAGCAATGAGGATTTATTGAATAGATTTTTAATATCTTCATCATTTATATCTGGACTAAGAAGTTTACAAACATATTTTCTTTTCTGATGCACTGCAACTATTGCAAGATAATAATCCATTTGCAAATAGTGAGTCTTCTGATTCCGATGAAGATTAATGCGTCAATAGCTTAATTTAAATTTCATTGTATTTACCAATTTATTAAAGCAATACTTATCGAACATTTTTTTTAATCTCTAAGGACATACGCTATATAACTATCAAGAACAAAATACCTATAAGAAGTTAAAATGCCTGTATGTTGCGCCCTCTACAAATTACAGCCATTTTAAAATCAGATTTAAATTTCTCATACTGAGTCATATTGGGGTATTTTTATAAAATCTTAAAAACTAATAATTTTAATACATTCGGCATCAACTATGCTAGAGAAAAATTGCGTATTAAATATCGATTTAATATAATTGATTGAAATAACTGATCGAATGAATTGTTTAAGATATAGTGGATTTCGTGATTAACAATAAATAGTAAAACGATTTATTTTATATAATTCAGACAGACCGGCTCATCGGGAGTCCGGGCCACCGGGCATTTGCCCGGTGGTCCCATCCCCTGGCGGGGCTTCACAAATTACTACACACTACTGTATGTAAGCACATGCCTTAGTTTGCGCGGCATAACAAATAGAGACCTAGTCGGAACGTTGTGGAGAAATCAAAAATAAAGAAAATGAGTCCGAATTATTTTAGTACCGTTTATTATTCTATTATTGTTGTGAAAACGACATCGTTGGTGATAGAATAATAATAATTAGTTATGCCGCTCCATTTTTGAAAAGAAGCTGGACTCTAGAATTTAGGCAAAAATGGTTTTAATCTGAAAAGTTAAACTGGTATTTTTTAAACTTGTTTTAAATTTGACAATTAATTAATATTTTCATCTAATTTTTCATATCGACGATGTTGCAAAAATATATCCCCTCCCCGCGAATTTTTATCTTTTGTCTTATGTTACCAATATCATTAAAGTAATGAAATATTTTCCCATACTTAACGTAACAGTTTCCTTTTAATCCTTCTTTTACAGGTTGCCGTCATCTCATAAAAAGCGATCGATTTATTCACTTCATATTCTCACGGTGGCGAGGCTGTTTTATTCTTTAGTCAGCAGGTTGCTTACATCGTAAATTAGAGCAACTTTATTTACTGCTGCTATTACCCTAAGTCGTATTATCTGTTTATCTAGGTGGTCCATAAAGGACAAGAGACGAAGCGAAAGTAAGAAACAGGCGACTTTTCCTTTTCTAGTCGAGATCTTTATTCCTTTTACGGGATTTTTTTAAATTTTAGTACCATAACTGAACTAACGATAGGTAATCGCAATATTTCTCACGTATATGTCATGTTTTAAATTCTAGTTATCAGTTTTCTTATTTCTATGCCTTCCAATGCACTTCGATAATGTGACATTTAAATTAATAATTAAATGTTCTGACAATAAATTTGGCAGTTGTGACGTTAAATTTTAAGCAGTTAATTGCGATTAATTTGAATTAATTTAAATACAAATTTATTGTTATTTGTCGCATTTAATGTAAAAAAATAATATTAGAAATGGAATAAACAGTTCTGAGAGACCATTTAATTGTTTTTCCGAAATGATTCTTGGGAGTCTCTTTAGAAATTTTTTATAATATAGTACAACTAAACTTTTAAATGGAACAAATTATAATAAAGCTGGGGCCACAAAAACAGGATAGTATTCGTGGATCTTATTAAAATACTAAAAGTGCCCAATAGTCCGTTTAACCAAAACGACTCAAAATTGGGCCCGCATTTTGAAAATCGGTATTTTTTTTTAATCGTGCTATAACTCTAAAAGTACTTTAGATGTAAAAAAGAGAGCAAAATTAAAGAGCATAGAAAACAAAGTTATACCATTTCTCCCTTTGTGGTTTTATGAGATGATAGGCCTTTGAGAAAATTAAAAAATTACCAAATAATTCTAAAAAAATTGCTACAATTATTGTGATACATGAAAGCTATTACATATATCAAAAAATATAAAGAAAATACACAAATATAGATATGGGAGCGCAAATATTTTCAAATAATATATCAACAACTAAAACGTGGTATTTCCAAAGGGCCTAAAGGCCAAATTCTTCCTAATTCGAATTTTTGCACTTGAACCCTTTGATAACGCGCTTTAATTATTTTGATTTATGTAGGAGAAAATAACATGAACAAAAAAATAAAGCAACTTATTAACTATTTTCGTCAAGTTCATCTAGCTCAATTCCCGAGTTGGCACATGACATACCATTGCGGTTCGTACAAAAACTGGAGCATGGCATGCTGGACCTTTTGCAGCTGCAGAGCTTAATACATACCGCTTTGCAGGAACAATATATAATTTTCAACACAAACTCGGGGATATCAGTTTGGATGACGTCAGAGTACACAACAAATTAATTTTTTCTAGTCCAGCGCCATCTGTGTCCTGATCTGAAGAAATACCGGAAGCTTTAGATGTCGGTGGTAAAGCGTCAAACTAAAAATTTGTGTTAAGGGCTTGTCGAGCTGTAATTGTTCTATATTTGTAGTTCTTAATCAAGATTTTTTTGCTAGCCTGTGTTTTCCATATAAAGCTATTAGAAACTGAACCCCAGATTGAATTGCATCATTTTTATCCACCATTGGATCTAGAAAAACGGATACAATGTTCTGCATTGTCTTTCTAAGAATTTTAGACATTTTGCTTTTTTTGTCAATACCGGAAATTGTATGAGCGAATAAATACATTCTTTTGGGATGCCTAAATTTTCTTGAGTTTTTAAAAATATCTGTAACTTTATTTGGTTTTCCAGATCGGACTGGGCGTAGCATAAATATTTTTTCATTCTGAACCTTATATATTAATATCACAGTAAGATAGTATCGTCTCCAACAGGTACCACTTGTAAACCGATGTGTACATTGTAATCGCTATGCCCACTAAAACAGTATCACATCTCCTTTGCTTAAACAACTTTAATCCCAGCACCATGAGGTTTTTTGGGCCTTTCTACAATGATTTTTTTTTTGTTTTTTACAATAGTAATAAAAATTTCCTTGGTGGTGGTTGCAGAATTTTCTGTAAAAATGATTTCAATGCTGGAAACCTTCTGCCCTACGCATATTGTTCTTGCGATGTAATGGAAATTTCGGGCATCATACCCATCAAATGTCAAAACTATAACATATTTGATTTAGTACGTTGGAATGATTTTGTGATAGTAGTATAATGAATTACATGGTTCTTGGGATTTGGCCGTGTCAAAATCGATTTCCAACGTTTCGCTTTCGATCGTTTTGAAACACGAAATGTCCGAAACGATTTTGAAATAAAGATTCCTGAAGATCGAACGCGAAACGTCGGAAAGAGATTCTTAATGAACCAAAGCCGCGAAAGCTTCTGTTCTATTTGGTATAATGATTTTGTGTTAATATATTTGTAATAAAGACGATGTGAATGATTCAGACTACGGCATTTTTTAAAAAATAGCAAAATAATTTAACGTGCAACGCGGTTTTCTTGATAAAATCTAATGCTTACAACGTAATATATCAAAACGAGAATTTTATGTCAATTTGCTTTAAACATTGTTATAGGGAGTTATCAAATTTGTTGAAAATTATATATTGCATTCATATATAATATCACAAAAGAAGACATTTTGTCGGCAAAATTTTCGACTGGTATGAAAATTTGCTGGTTGGCAATTTCTAGAATGACATTTTTGACAAAATCACAATCCGTCTGGCGATTTCAGAAATTGGCGAAATTACCAGAAAGCAACATATTCGAATAAGCTGATGATGTTGGTTTTATCAAGTACCAGTATAGTATGAATATTGAAGATGAATGCAGATTTCATTGGTGTAAAACGCTCTACTGAAATAGTCAGATAAATTCACATTTCAGCAGATAACAGCTCTTTTGTCCCTCGCTGTCTTGATTAATAACCTCAAAAAGATTGATGTGTTGAAGAATGTTACTTATAACATTTATATTCAGAATTTTAAAAAAATAAAGAAGGTTTTAAAACAATATCTGTGTGCTTAACCAAATTTGTTCAAATTAAGGTTTTTTGTTCTTAAATAGTTTATATTTACGCTATTTACGTAACCCGAAAATGAAGGAAACTTTACTTAAAAAAAATCGAATTTCTCAAAAACTACTTAGCAAATTTTAGGTTAATAGAGATTTCTCTAACATAAGTTAAGCAATTTATAAATTCATAAAAGTTTAATTGATACACGAGTTTAAATTTAACGATAACTTTTTTGTTTTTCAGGTATGTGATTCTATAGAGCTGAAATTGCGTAAGTATTATTCGTAGCATATTTTATTTATTTGAAGTAACGAACTTAAGCCTACATTTTATTCCACTTATTTTTAAGCAAATATATAAGTTAAATCCAGGGTTACTTCTTATAAATAGGCACACCCATGCCAGTTTTTTTATTATTTTAAAAATAGAACAATGATATTACTTTCACAATAAATATGTCGACATTTTTTTAATAAATAGGAAATTGTTGTAGAATCTAAAAATCCAAAGATGTTTTATCTCAGATACTATCTTCTAAGGTGTAGCTAGCATTTTCAGATTATTTAAATTTGAACATTATATTTCCTTTATTTTTCATATTTAAGTATATCGGATGTGGTTTTTTAATACAATAAACAAATATAATGAAACATAATAGGACTATAAAAAATAGTATGTCAAATAATAAAATTAAAAAGTAAGGATGTAACAACATACATATTACACATTAACACAACTATGTGAGTATAAACAAATATCAGACAAAACAAAAATTTATGTCGTTTATAAAAAGCAAAAACAGAATTGGACTGATATGCCACTTGTGTGGAACACCCGACGTTACAACAACCTCTTTGGATATTGAACCGCTCACGTTGACCTGCTAACGTCGATTAGATAAATATGACTTGATCTAATCAATGTAGTTCCAGAAAAGCCTATTTGCTGTAATTTGACTAGGAGAAGCTGATGGTAAACAGTATCAAACGCCTTACTTATGTCAGTGCAAAAAACATCAATCTGTAGGCCAGCTTCCACCGATGGTAATTTTAAAAGACCGCCAGATTTGTATAGTCGTTTAACGATCGCAATAGAAACCATGCTTGTCCCCCGAGATATAGTTAGTGTTCAAGTGATTAAAATATCCCTGTAAAATTAACTCATTCTGTAGCTATTACGGGAGGCACCAATTTTCAGACGTAACTAGGACAGGAAAGCCCCAGGCAGGGGAAATGATGCTTGTCTAGTTAGAAACAATATAGTACACACCGAAGTGCTATCGAATTGATAAATAGTTTATCGAGATATGAAGTCTTTTTGTTCGCAACCGTGGTAAAATGTGATTTTACTTGTTTTTAAATATCGCTTTTCTAAATGAGATAAAATCATTCTCTTGCCAAATTCTTTTAAAAATAGTTATGTAAAAATGAATTTCTAGATTGTTCGCAATGTCACCCTTAATGGGGTAAAATGTGTTTTCCCTTTTCCTTTTTATAATATATCTTCAGCTAAATAAGATTTTAGTGCGATTCTGGCTTTTAGAAATAACTCTCTAAAAATATCTCCTGGATTTTTCGAAATTGTCATTAATGTGATTTTACGTTTTTACATTTGTTACAATATCTCTTTAACTGAATGAGATTTTTACAATAACTATTTCCTCAAAAACTATAAAAAAATAATTATCTAAAATTTAAAAAAGTTTTTTTAAATTCGACCATTAAGGGTGTATTTTAAACTTTTTTTCCAATATAGTTCTAAAGATTTTAAGGCAATTATTTCGTCAATGGCTTTTAAAAATAATTACCCAACTTTCAATTTTTAGCTTCTTTTTGAACTTACGTTCTTAAATATTTCTTCTTTAAAAGTAGTAAAGTTTTGACGTTTTGTAAAATATCTCTTGTAGTAAGTAATATTTTAACTCGATTAAGATGGACAAACTTTGTGTCAGAATGTTATATCAGGGATATAAAGTTAATATTTGTAAAGCCCGAGATATTATTTTTTGGCACCATTAAATAAGATTCAAGGGCAAACTCTATCCATGGTCCATTGCTATGCAAATCTACGGACTCTTTGAGGATTTTATGATGCTTCTTGCCGTTACCGAAGATATAATTTGTGTATTTGGGCATCAAAATCATCCACTCAAGACCACTTCCGGTTTCATACCCTAAGTATTTTTTATTGTCCTGCGACACTGCTTGAATAATATTTATGCCTTTTTTAGACTTTTTCCAAATGAAGATTTCAAGTTGTTCTTATCCTTCCTTCAATATAATAAATGTATCCTTGGTTTTAGTTTTAATAATATACCCATACACACACAACACTCAAAGTTTTTCTCATCGACCCAAACTAGGCGTTACTTGTTAGTGCTTTTTTAGTAATTTTAAGTGCTTTGATTAGTTTCATTAGTGCTTTTTTGGTTCTTTAAATATTCGCTTACTTAATTTCTAGGTCAGCCCCCAAATTTTTTCTGATCGGCCTAAATTAAGAGTCGTTTATTAGTGTTTAAAATAGTTTTATTAGTGCATTCTGGTTTTGCCAAAATCTTGTTTCAAGGGCAGCCACCATCATTCTTCTTATTGACTCAATTTAGGTGTCGTTCATTAGTGCTTTCTAACTTTTGGAAATATTCGCCCATCTCCAAAAGTTTTTCTGATCGGCCTAAACTAGGCGTCTTAATTTAGTTGTATTATTTTTGATTTCACAGATATTTAATTAAGTTTGTTAACAACCGATATTTGGAACTAGGATAACCTGCAGATTTACTGAAAATGGCCAATTTAATTTTTTACATTGTCGGTGCGGATTAAAACAATTATAAGAATATCATAAACGAATATTTTTTATATGAATCAATAACTGTGATTTAAAATGTTTTACCTGGTATAAACAAAATAAACGGATCAACTGAATTATTTTGGTAACTTTCAATCAAATATTTCGAAAACTATGACATGTATATATTGAAAATGTGCATAAGGCATTGTACCACCGCGTCAAAAAAAAACTCGGACAAAACATTTATAATTATATCACCTGGACTATAATAAGTTACCTACCGTCAAACAGAAATATGGCAGCAGTTGTTAAATTTTACAAATAATTTTCACTTTCAAAAATGCCTGCGTTAAGTCTAGAACAGAAAGCGTTACCATACAGAATGTTTCAAAGTACCTTACGGTAGATGGACCTTGATGAAATACGAAAAAAAGTTAAATAGAATTTCTCTCTAAATCGCACCTTTTAAAAGATACAGGGTGTGACATGTAGGTGTTCAAAACTGTATTTACTTTGATATTTCCGTAGATAAGCAAGATAAGAAATTGAAATTTATTCAGAGTATGTATACGTTTGGGCTCATTTGACATAATTTGACTTAACAGTTTCACTCCAGTGACAGAGGTAACCCCGGCACATCGTCCACCACCCGGTATATTGTTTTTTTTTTAATTTTATTTTATTGGTCAATTGATTTGTCTAAATTTGTTCCGTTTGAAATTCTCTACAGGAGGTTTAGCTTTTGAGATATTTTCACTTTTTTCAATCAGTGTTGCTAAATTAATTCTAGTTAGTCAAAATTGTTCTAACTTAATTAGTTTTGAAACCTGTTATAAAAAGAAGAAAAACAATTCTAATGGCACTAACGACAAATGGTTTCTTTTATTTACCGTAATTAGATTAATTTAAAAAAGTAAAAAAGTAACTAATATTAATATTAACAGTTATTTTTATAACTACCCTACTTTACTGAAATTGTAATAAATACTTTAATCTTCACCACAGTTGCTGAAAATGACTACCGTTTACTTCAATACATTTTCAAGCATTCCCTAACAGTTTTAAGGAAGGATTTTGTAGTGTATGCCTAGCAAAGGACAATTTGTAACAGCTTCAATTCTTGTAGTAGATGCTCAACAGTGACAGTTGGAGCCGAATAGATTTTTCTTTTAAAATACCACAAATGCCGTATTCCATTGGGTTCAGATCTGCTGTACAAGTGCAACTACTCTTCGTCCTAACCATTTATGGGGAAATTTTTGATGTAGCTACACCCCACACCCTTACTTGCCTTGAAAAGTGCATGAACCATATAAGTTGTGTTAAAATAGAGATATCGTCCAAAAGTTCTAATAAATGGTTTCTGAGAAATACCAAATAACTGTTGCCGTTAAAATATTCTGGTAGATAATCTCTGTAGGCTCTAAGAAAAGACTTCCTTAGACGTGCCCACACATTTCTTTTTTTATTCATCACATTTGCAGTTATGAGTGTTAAAAAATCCAGTTCGTGTGAAATACTCTACAAGTAAATAAGACTACTGATCGAAAGTTATTGTTGTGTTGACACATATGCACATACCAATGACTGAAATCAGCACGGAGTTAAAAATCGGTTGGTAATAACTCGTGTACCTTTTGCTATGGTTGCAAATCCATTGCTTTTAGTGTTCGCTAAATTGATGGTGGAGCAATACAAAGGTTAGTCCACCACGAAGATTGGCAGCAGGTTTAAACGATCCACTCTTTGTAAGGCGACGGTCGACAGTTATAAAAGTTCTCTATTTGGCAGATTTCACCCAGGAAATCTTTATTTTACGTTTACTGCTCTTATTGAGTTTCCTTGATATTTCCCAAGAACTAAGTGCGTGTTTTATATTCCAAATTACTGTAAAATACCGTAATTTTTTAATATTGTTAATCTTTTAACAGATCTTTCCTAGTTCTTTTCAACACTAAATTAATTTAAGTGACAGTTTGACAAGTGATTCAATTATTTTGTTTCTATACAGTAACATAGCCTACGATAAAAAATTAATGTCTTAAAGGCAAGCGTATGGATCACATTTTTTTACTTACTTAAGGCAGACTCAAACGACTGTCGTATTTGGCAAATACACAGATAATTGTGCGTTTGGAAAGTATCCAAGATGCTCAATCACACTACTTGTGTATTTGATAAACATTTGAATGCATTTACACGTCACCCATATTTACCGACAACCGATGGCAAATGAACAAGTGTCGAATATTTGTTCAAGTAGACCAAGCATACGACATGACAAGTGTTCACAAGTGACGACGACACAAGTGACGCCTTTACAACACTTACATAGTTTAAACTTCGTTATTCCGGTTCTATTTAAAATCTATTTAAATGGAGAAGCTATTATGAATTTGGTGGAAGTGAATCCCCAAACAAGGGTCAAGCGATTTCAATGCAGACATGTATAATACTGCTCCAACATCAACTAGGCGGACATTAAAAGCAATATATTTGCGCCCATATGACAACCAAAAGGTACAGGAATTATTACCAACCGATTAATTAATTATGGTAAATAAAAAACCATTTATCGTTAATGCCATTCGAATTGTTTTTCTTTTTATAATAAGACGTTTCAGAACTAATTAAGTAAGAACAGTTTTGACTAATTAGAGTTAATTTAGCTACATTGATGCAAAAATATGAAAATATTTACAGTTAAGTCAAATTAATGTATATAGGGTTTATATTGAAAAGCGTGTGTATAAAAAAAGATGTTTTATAAAATTTTATTTAATTAAAAATGCATATCTTAGGGCTTTTTTGATAATTAAAATTATTAAAAAAACTTCTAGCTTTATGTTTTTTTGCGTGATTTTGTACATCTTGACATCGCTTCTGCCAAACCTATAATAATATAAAAACCTACCTGCCACTAAACAAAACCACTAACTTTTTTAGATACCAAAGTTTATGTGATCAAAGTCCAAGCAATTTTCGGCGCTGGAATGGATCGATCAACCATCAGAAACACTATTTTGTCCGCAATATGTCAAAAGTGTATGACAGAAAACAAATCCAAAATAGAATATTTGTCAAAACAATTCCGAAAAAAGTGGTTAGGAGTTATACGTATCAAGAGAGCATTAAAAAAAAATAAAAATTGATTGAACAATTCAGTGACTTTGTCCTGGGTTGAGAAAAAAAACACAGTTGGGAGGACTTAAAAGTAATTTTGCTAAGGTACACGGCTAATTACAAAAGAATTGAAACATTACGTGAGGGAAGAAGGCAAATCAGCTAAAGCTAAAAGATTGTCACATTTATCTGATGTTGCCGTATAACAATAAACTCCAAGAAGCCAAAAACTGTGTTACCCAGAAAAAAATAACTGCTACGGAAAATTAGGTATGTGTGGAATTGCAGTCTTTACTGAATCATAGAGTATATAGATTGCTTTCAACTTTGGAAATAGGAAATCTAAAAATTAATTCTCAAGAACTGGTTTTAAGATGGAAATGGGGTATGGATGGAAGTTCGTGCCAAAAGGAATATAAGCAAGCTACTCGTGGCAACTTTGTAGATTCGAATCTCTTGTTAACCTGCTTGGTCTCTTTGGAATTATCCACTGAAAGTAGAAAACATGATCAAGTTGTGATCTGGAGTAATCCAACACCTTCCTCTATGCGGTACTGCCGTCCTTGTAAATGCAGTTTTTAAAACAAAGTATGGAAGTTTCTAAAACCGAATTTGCACAAATGAAAGCCAAAATTGCGGCTTTAACTCCAGCTTTTTTTGCTAATCACCAAGAACCACTCAAGATAACTCATCAGTTTCATATGAACATGATTGATACCAAAATGATTAATTCAATCACAGATTGTTCATGTTATTCATGCTGAGCATCACCTGTTAAAATGAACAGTATAGAGCAACTGCTATACAAGCCCATAATACCGAGAATCTCAAGTTTTTCATAACATCCTTACATATTTGGATAAGATCATTTGAATGTGTTTTAAAGATTATTTACCGTTTAACTCTAGAAAAATGGTAGGCGCGTGGCGAGGATAAAATTATAATTAAAGCGCAAAAGAACAAAAATCATGCGAAATTCAAAACAAGATTGGGATTTATTGTAGACCAACCTAAACAAGGGGCTGGTAACTGTGCAAGACAATTCTTTCAAAATTTTGCAATATCGGCAGAAATTAAAGGACTGGTTGTCAACTTAATATATCGTTTTAATATTATCCTTCAAGTAATTGCCATGCAGAGGATTTTTAGTTAAGAAAAAGGAATTTAATACATACACATTAGAAACTAACCATCTTTTTGCATCTTTATATCCTTGATATAGAATGCTAGCTAGCATTCATAAAACTCTTCTTCATGACTCCGCCATCATCGATTCGTCATCAGTACCAATAGGCCAACTGTGAGAAGAAGCTCAAGAGGCTCGGAATAAAGAGTATAGGAGGTTTGGGGGAACATAACTCACGGAAATGTAACAGAATATTTACGAATATAGATAATTTCAACAATTTACTTGTGTCGCATCAAAGGGATCGTTTTCAAAATCAAAAGAGTTCCCAACGTGCGCACTATGTTGGTTTTTGGCGTTTTTCTTAGAAACCATGCATTGGTCGCACAGAAAAAAATATACTTACTAAATATTCCCAGTAAAATTCTCTCTTTTACTTGTTTCATTTTATCCAAAGCATTTCGAGCAATTAGCGATCGAGGTCAGGGGTTGCTTTCAACGTAGATTAAATATACGTTGTTCATTTGACCTTACAATTTAAAAATGATTTTAATGATTACAAACACATTTAGACGTTAAAATTATCACGAAAAAGTATCGCAATATATAGCTAGAGTTAATGTGAAAATACGAATTTACAGTTCCAAAGACTTACAATCATCTAGACTTTACGCAAATTAAAACAATCTATTTTATTTATTCATGCTAAGAAAAACAGAAATACATACAAATGTTTAATAGGAAAAAAGACCTTGATAGTATCTTAGATGTTTTTAACAACGCAGAGTCAACCCCTGAAGAACTTGAGAAAACCGCAGAAAGGTTTATATTGGAACTATACAAACTTCAACCATCAAAATGCAGCCTTAGTAAGCAAAGATACGCTTGTCTTAATAAGTTAGTTGGTCAAGCAAATAGCACTGTAGTTTGATCAAAATTACCTCCCACATCAGCTGCAGTCCAACAACATGCCCGGCGTACTTTCCTGCAAGTACAAATATGTCGAGAACAATTTAACAACACGCTGTCACCTATATACACAACAAACGCGCTCACCCTAGCCTCAGTTTTACCACTACTATTTTGCAACTGCAAACAAGGTTGTGTGAAAAGATGCAGCTGCGTAATTGCTGGCTTCCATTGTACAGCTATGTGTGGAACTTGTCATGGACAAAAAAAGGTTTTTTTCCTGTATTTTACAGTATTAAATCTGTTTCGTATATATTTGAAACGTTAAATCACTTTTGAGGATTATTAGTCGGAGGCGACCTGTATTCGTTTCTGCCCATTTTTTCAATCGGTTATTTCTCGAAATGCATTGGATAAAACGAAATATGCAAAACCACCTTTTTTTGTAGAAAGTTTTGTGAGAAACATTTTTAATAAATATACAATTTTCTGTGCGATTTATGGTTTTTGAGAAAAACGCCAAAAACCACCGCAGTCCGGCTATTATAGGTCTAAGATAACTGTCTAGTGTGTTTTTAATAATTTTTATACAGCCCGGTATCTACATGTTATGCGTCTTTAGATATCACATAACATTACACTTTTTTACATTTTAATTCTGTTCGATATAGCCTGCAATACTATTCAGCTTCCGGCGGTATTTCGTATCAAATTAGCTTTGTTATAAGAAACCATTTAAGTTTTGCAAACAATTAAATCGAGTAGTTTTCAAATTCATTGTTGTCACTTTGACTCATTTTTAAATAAAAATAAATAGTCGGATTTTGCTTGAGTCAATTTTTTGAATCCAGTATCAAGAATAGTGAACCTGTAGTTTTTTTTCTGTATGACTATTGACACTGACAGATTTTCTAATTACTTTAAATTTCTAGTTACTTTTCAAAATGAAGATTTTTTCTATTATAAGGACCTATATATCTAGTTCTAGCGCCATTCTGCTATCTAGTTAATCAGATATGCAATACAATTACCAAATTATCATTATATGTGATTATTTAGAGTACTATTTATTCACCAAATTATGCTATTACAGGTGACCATATTGCATTCATAGAAAATACATTGGGTGGCCTTCCTAAGGCATAAAACATGACCGTCACGCATACCTATCGAATTGAAATGACCGACACGTCCGTCTGGACACATATTTCATACGCGGTACAAACGCCTCTGCGTGCCACAGCGGCCATAAATCGCCTTGATTTCAAAAATTATCAAAATCAGCGTGAAAATGTGAAAGTCACGTTTAAAGTGTCGGATGTCTTTTGCTTTCAGATCATTATTCCGTTTAACTACAAATACATTTATAATTAATTATGTTCTTATGTTTAATTAACGGATTTTAAAATTAGACCGCAGTCTTCGGTCATCCATCCAAATAAAAAAATGTTGGTCATTTGCAATATTTTCTTCTTAGAAAGGAAGTACTGTAACTATATATTCATGTTCGAAGGTCGCTAGATCCCGAAATGTTTTTTCATTTTCGTAGATGTATCAGCTATCTATCTGTTTGTTCTATTTCTATCCAATTTTCTTCAAATTTTATTTAAGGTTCAGATTCTGTATCTAATTCAAGTAAAAACACAAACGACTTGGAATATTTTAACAAGGGCGGATGCAGCCATGAGTTTTGATCTTTCAAAAATTTTCAATGAATAAAAAACGCATTTAACACGTTATTAACTGCCATGTGGTCCATATTCGGACACAAGTCGTTTTAAACATGCGCCAAGTGTTTTTTTTTTTTCACATATGACGTTTTACAAAAAAACTTTTTTGTCTTTCACGGCTGTGGTCAATTAAGAAATCATGGTTCTTGGGATTAGACCGTGTCAAAATAGACTCACTTTCCGACGTTTCGCCTTCGATTGTACGAGGCATCTTCAGGTTCACGAAATCGGAACACTGAATGAGTTCGGAGAGACCCACGTCGGCTATTATTAGTCGAACTGTGTTTACCGAACCGTGACTCGGTGTAACGATCAGTTTCCACGTATGATGTAGACTGAAGCCCGCATCTCTATTAAAATTGTTAGAATGTTTATAGATTTCAATAGATTCTCTAATTTTTTGTTTAGAGAATCGCGAAACCGATGCAAGAACTTTGGTTTCTTTTACATGTATGATCTGTCCAGTGGAATGTTGGTGTTCAGATAAAGCAGATTGTACAATTTGTTTCTTTCTGATACATCGTTCGTGTTCCTTAAGTTTAGTCGATATGGATCGTCCAGTTTCTCCAATATAGACATCACCACAGAAACTAGAACAAGGAATTGCATATACTCCTTCCGTTTCTAAAGGAATAATGGCCTTTGGCGATCGAGAACGTTGTCCAATTTTCTTGTGTGTGTTGAAGATTGTGCGTATGTTGGACCGACGAAGTAACTTTGGCTGTGGTTCCGTATATAAATGGAAGAACTACACTTCCTATCTGTAACTCCTTATTAGTATCTTTTCGTGGAGTCGGATTATTATATTTTCTAATTGACCGTCTAATATCCTCAGTGCAAAATACCTTCCCTCTTAAAGCTTGAGTCAGTTTCTCTGTTTCCGATTGTAAAGAATCTGGGTCACAAATCGCGAGGGCTCCGTAAACCAATAAATTAATAACTGATTGCTTTTGGGCTGGATGATGATGGGACTTTGCATTTAGGTACCTGTTCGTATGCACCATCATCCAGCACAAAAGCAATCAGTTGTTAATGCATTGGCTACAGAGCCCTCTCGATTTGTGACCAAGATTCTTTACAATCGGAAACAAAATCCCTGAAGATGCCTAATATTTTGTTTGCAGAAATACATTTTTTTTATATAGTAAAAAAGTTAATTATTTTGTATTTATGCAAAGAAAATATAATAGGAATAAAAAAGTTGTTGAAATAATACAAATCCATTATAACCAACAGGTTTTCCTCTACAATTTTTAAATGTATGTTTTTAAAGAAAACAGTCCAAATCTTGAAAATATATGGACCATGACCACAATTTGATGAAATAATATGTTTCGTATCTGAACACAAAAAAAAATTCGCATTTCTATAGTTTTATTTTTATTATAAGTCAAAATAGACTAATTTTTGAGAAAAAATTTCACTTTCATTTTAAACCAAGCTTGCAAGTTGTCGTGTTAATTACTTCATAGAAAGAACTAGGCACATTACTTTGGAAAATGGTTTCTGTCAAACTTTCATTCGATTCATACTTTCCTCGTTATGAATCGTTCTTTTATTAAGAATAGTGAAGTGTGGCCTAATTTAGTTTCGCACATAGTCATTTAGTAACACATATACATATACTGTATGTTCAAACAACATTGTTGTAACAATATTTTACCAGTTTCTACCTATGCCACACTTGATTTTTGGGTATAATTTAAAGTAAATTGAATACATAGTGTTTACACTGTTGTTTTAAACCATTTTGTTCATTCATGTGAAATTTTTACCAGTTTATTTCTATATCAAATTTAATTTTGGTACAAAATTTGAATCGAATAAGATTTTTTTTTGATTTTTAACACATTTTATTTGGCCGCAATTTTGTTTCGCCAGTTTAAATGGGTACCTCCATTTTACTGGTTTATCTCTATATCACACTTTATGATGGCACAAACATTTAATATAATCTAATAAATAGTTTTTCAAGCTGATTTTTTAAATATTTTATTAGGGCTTCATCTTGGATTCGTGCTAAAATGTTACTAATTCATTACTACCTAACACTTGGTTTTTGTGTAAAATTTGAGGTAAATCCGATAATTAGTTTTCTAATATTATTATTTTTTAACATTTAATCAAGCCGCCCATTTTGTTTCGTTGTTGGATATTTACCAAAATGTTACCAGGTCATCCCCTTAAAACCTTTAATTTTTAACCAAAATTTGAAGTCAATCAGGTAAGTAGTTTTTTTATCTATGCTGCGAACGGACCGAGAGAATTGAGAAAACATGTTTTTTGGCATCTAAAAATTAGGGATGGGCGTTTTATCGATATATGTCGATAAGTGCCGATATGTGTGCAATAATGCCGATAGGTATCAGATGATATCGATATGTAGCTGATCGAGAACATCGATAATTCTAATTATAGAAAAACGGATTATATATTTACAGAGTTGAAGACCTTTTCTTCTCTTCCTTAATTTTTCGGAAATATACCGATAAGTCGATAACTATCGGCATATCGATAGGTACACTTTAATATCGCTCATACCCACTAGGGTCCCTAAAACGTGAAGATCTATAAAAACCTGAGAGGGTGATTTTTTCACGATTAAAATACTTGTTTACGAGGGAAGTACAAAACAGAGGGATCCAACAGATTTCGAGCTATGGCAGAACAAAGGGATAATTTAGGGGTACCTAGAAATATTACGAATAGGAATGGGAGGTTTTACCGTTACACTGTATAAAATCTCGAAATGATAAAATCAGATATGTAAAGTATCATAAAACCTATTATGCATACTTTATGTTCATATAGGCAGTGCCGAATTTATATTGCCTTATTTTTGGCCTTGTCTCACAGATTGTGAATTTATGGATTTGCTTTCTTTTTATTTCACTACTGCACCAAGTTAATGACCGTAAATGTTTACATGTGTTAAATTTTAAGTACACGTCAGTATAATTACTAATTTTTAAAAAGTGTTTTGAATATTATTAGCCACTAGATTGAATTTTAAATTGGTTAATTAGCCAAATTTTTTCTAAATAATTCAAAATATAGAATCATCTACAGTTTATAGATGTTAATTAGGCATAACAAGGCGTATTTTTATGTAATTATGACTTGAAATTTAAACAGTGGCTTACATATCGACATGACCCTTAGTTTATTTTGAAAAATGATTGACACCACTGACTTAAAAATTCAAACTTTGTTTTTTTTTTTTTTTAATTTTTATTGTTATAATTGCCTACATTTTCTACGGACTTAATAAAAAACCATTTTTGCTAAAAAATCCACACACTAACTTATTTCGCAAACTTTGTCCAAGCCCGTGATCAAGGTACCGTCTTCTCTTAGTCTCATAACCTGATTGTGTTCCATACGTTCCGTGTTTCTCAAGAATGAATGATTTGCAATACATACCAGAAAATGCGAGGTAAGTGCACCATTAGTCGACAATTTATGAGCTTTTATGGAAAATACAACAATTACATTCATGATCAAGGTGTGAACCTGTTTCCGCCTTTGTTAATAGATCTAACATTTTAGTTTATTTTCAAGTTCAAATGATAAACTACAGTTTTTGCTTATGCTTATATATTATTCAGTTTTGTTTTGCGAAAGTTGGTTATTCACAAGCAATTTAACCACATTTAGAGTGACTAAGAAATCACAAGTTATTGTTCTAACCTATTGTTAATGTTAGTCATACTTTATATGACACTGAGTCAATAAAAATACCGACATAATATTTATCGTTTGACAAAGTTGGAGTTCAAAATATGTTATTGTCTTTTGTATTTGTATTATTATTTTATTAAGGTGGTAGAATAGCACTGAAGAATATATATATATATATATATATATATATATATATATATATATATATATATATATATATATATATATATATATATATATATATATATATATATATATATATATATATATATATATATATATATATATATATATATATATATATATATATATATATATATATATATATATATATATATATATATATATATATATATATATATATATATTTATATATATATATTTATATATACACCCTGGTTTTTGCGCAAAATCCCTTTACTATATAGCACGTGAAACTCCATATTTAGTGAATATCAGCCTATCCAAAATATCTATATATATATATATATATACACCCTGGTTTTGCGCAAAATCCCTTTATTATATAGCACGTGAAACTCCATGTTTAATACTGTTCAAGCTCGAGCAACACAATCTCCCATGGTTAACTTTCAGTTCCGAAAATTGTAAAAGACCTAGGGAATATCAGCCTATCCATCTGCCTGCCCAATCTCAGCTATACCAACTTGGACCAAAAAAAGTCATTCTTGAATATATCTATATGTAAATATAAAAAAACTGAAACACTCAACTGCATCCTCAAACAATCCTTCCTGGAACTTATCAGTGCACAAAACCCAGACATCATGTATACCGAAACCTCCAAGAATGATAACGGCGTCAGTTCTGTTGTTCCGTTACAACTGCAAACTCAATAAGGTGTCCGGGTATTCCGTGTATCTGCAGTATTCATACCGGAGATCAACATATTTACAGGCCAAAACTGAACCATCACCATATGTAGACTCACTTACATTAAGCCACCCTATAGACAACATGTATATATATACATATATATAGAGACTATACATGACATTTTGTCAACAACTCGCCGCTCAAGAATATAACCGCATGTGTATCATTTGGACACCATCTCGCGTTGTCATCACTCGGACTAAGAAAGCAGATCGAACTGTCAAAGAAGCTTTACCTTCAAACTTGCCCATTGAAGAAATGCAGCTTCAGAAGAACTTAAAGATCTTTCTCAAAACAAAAGTGAAAGCAAATGGTAAGTTTGAAATCAGTCGAACACCAGCATGTCACTTATATTGCTTAGAATTAGTACAATTGTTCCGCCACAATAATACACAGATTTAGAATTGGACATATCCGGCTTGGAATCCAGACAATTTGGCGGAGGACAATTTGGAGGAAGTGTCAATTTGGCGGAAGTCATTTTGGAGAATCGGTAATCTTTCTCAGTAATTAATTCGAGGGAATTTTGGCAAAAAGTTCATTCTCATGTTCATTCTCATTTGGTTGTTTATTTTGTTAAACATTACATACATCGTTATATTATTTTTTTTTGAGTTGGGAACTTCCCTCGTTATGAATGTCATTCGGGAAAACCCTGTACAACGGGGTTTGATACTTTTATCTATAAATATAAGCGAGAAAATGAAGAATGACTTAGCCGTAAGGGAAATACGGTGACGAGAGAAAGATAATCGTTTATTTTTAATAGCTTGAAAAATAAGAAAGTTATAGCAGAGTATAACTGCGTAAAATTAGCCATCCACCAAACTGACTTAACCAAATTGTCGCCCTACATACTTTTTCCCCAAATTGTCTGGATCCATTTAGGTCTAAGACAATTTAGCGGATGCGTTTGTAAGTTATTTTGACTTCTTTTATAATTTAAAACTAAAGTAATTTTGAAATTGTTTATAATATAATATCTGGGTATATCGTCAAAAACTAGATGAATCTAAACCGTAAATCAAAACTAACAAAATATATTTATAAATCAATATAGAGAATTCGATTAATGTTTATCATAATAAGAATTTTTAATTAAAGCACCTTGTCACAAATATCAAAAAATAATGTCTAACAAAATAAACAACCAAATGAGAATGAGTTTTTGCCAACATTCCCTCGAAGTTAATTATTGAGAAAGATTACCGATCCTCCAAATTGATGCTTCCTCAAAATTGTCGTCCGTCAAATTGTCTGGATTCCAAGCCGGAATTCTTATGTGTATTATTGCGGCAGAACAATTGTACTAATTCTAGACTGTATATATGAGTGCCAATTTGGTGTTCGACTGATTTTAAATATTTTGCCATTTGTGTTTAGTCCTTTTAAAGCCCTATTTCTTCAATAGGCAAGTAAAGTTAAAGCTTCCTTGGCAGCTTGATCTGCTTTTTCATTCCCACTGATGCCAACGTGTTATATATACTTTGTGCAAGAGGGTTTTGAGTATACATGTTGCCTATGGATTGACGTAAGTGAGTTTGTACATATAGTGATGGTTCAATTTTCGCCTGTAATTGTTTTGTTCTCCGGTATGAATACTTAAGATACCTGGAAGTAAGTAACGAGTGTGCAGTTGTACGGAGCAACAGAATTGACGCCGTCGTCATTCTTGGAGGTATCAGTATACATGATGTTTTCTGGGTTTAGCTCGGGGTTTAGTGTACTGATAAGTTCGAGGAAAGGTTGTTTGAGAATGGAGTTGGGTATTTCAGTTTTTTTATATTTACACACAGATATATTCATAAATGACATTTTTCTTTGGTCCAAGGTGATATCCCCTACGAATTTTACCATTTTCGGAACCGAAATTGGTCGTTTAACTGTAGTAGATTTTGTTGCTTGAGCTTGAATTGTATTAGATAGACTTTCATGTACTTCACAGGAAAGGAACTCTGCAGGGCATGGCCTAAATGCTCATAAGCAAAACGTTAAAATGTTTAGGGCATATTTATTAGCTGATGAGTAGGTTCTGCTCCGATAGTCTAATTTGGAACTATTGAGGCTCTGTACATCTGAAGCAATACTGTGTCTCGTGCGCCCAATATTTTTGACTTATTTCTAGGTGATTTTACAGTCGATAGTTAGGCCCAGGAATTGTATTATCACCATTAAGAAACAGCGTTTACTGTTATCTGTAGAATATGATTTGTTTTTCTTCGGCTAAACTTGATTTTAAATTTTGACGTTAAAAAAGTGAAACCTGTATTTTTTAACCAGGTGTCCAAGGTGCACTGCGTGTTTGCAACACGTTGCACGTGGTTGTAGTAACTTCCTGTATAGTAGAGGGGAGTTACGTATGACAGGTTTCGAAGTAGTGTCAAAGGCACTTGCATTGTTAAAAATTCCAGCCACAATTTCTTGTTTTACAGCAAAGGCGTTGGTAATTTCAGATTTTGGGGTTACCAGATTATCGATGGTGCTTTGGCGGGATCTGAATCTTGACTGGTTCTGGTTTAGTAGATTTTTTTTGATGTACTAAAGTAGGTCTTGTGTTGTTCTTTATCTTCCCAAAAAGTTTACACATTCTGCTTTGGATTACGTGCATATGGGTCGATATAATTTTGCATCAGCTGAGGTTGTACCATTTTACTTGAAGAGTAGGATAATAGATTATAGGATAATAACAGTGTTACGATCTCGTGAAGTAAAGATCCCTGAAGATGCCTCGTGCAATCGAAGGCGAAACATCGGAAAGTGATTCCATTTTGACACGATCTAGTTCCAGGAGCCATGATTTCTTAACTATTGTTTGATCGTCACTGATCGTCATTATTTTATAGCTGTTGATTTAAGGCTTGCTTGTTTAATTTTGATCCAACTAATTTAATTTTAGGTCTTATCTCATTATTTTAGATTGAATAGGCCGATTTAAATTTCGACGGAGTATCCCGAAAGGACGATTTTTTACCTCACATTAAACAAAAGATGACGAAAAACATCGAGATTTTCGAAGCAAACCATGCACACGCAATTAAAATATATATATATATATATATATATATATATATATATATATATATATATATATATATATATATATATATATATATATATATATATATATATATATATATATATATATATATATATATATATATATATATATATATATATATATATATATATATATATATATATATATATATATATATATATATATATATATATATATATATATATATATATATATATATATATATATATATATATATATATATATATATATATATATATATATATATATATATATATATATATATATATATATATATATATATATATTTATATATATATATATATATATATATATATATATATATATATATATATATATATATATATATATATATATATATATATATATCATATGTGTAGGTACTACTTTGACTCCGACTTCAAGAAGTCAAACTCATATCGTATTTAAAATGTTATTTTTTTACTTTCTAATGTTTTTTTAATTGGCTTAGTTTTTTTATACACAATTTTCAGGGAAAATTTTCGTGATTAGCGTTAGTAGTTTTAAAGATCCGAGTCGAAGGCGAGGCTTTTTTGATTTGCGCGACTGGAATGCTATTTGTTAAACAAATGTCTTAAATAATGGAATAATATTCCAATTTTTCCAATAAGAACAATAATTATTAAGCTAAATATAATTACTTCATACTCATTTTAACTTACCTTGTCGAACTTGAATGATATTTTTCCGATTTTTTTTTCCGGAATAACTGCTGACAGTTGTCAGGCAATTTTTCCACTTGAAAATTATTGTCAGTAATTGGTCAAAATTGATAGGAAGAAAATAATCTATGTTAATTCGAACAATTGTGGAATAGAAATTGGAAATTAATTTATATTGATGGCAATAAAACGCCGACGAACCTATAATTTGTTTTTTTTTAATTAAAATTGCTCTTAGGCATTTAATATAACATTTCTGGTTAATATGGATTATTTTGCACTTTGAAAGAACATCTAATTGGCTAAAATACTGCTATTTATTATATTAAAGCTTGCGCTAGTTTTTACAGTCTGAAGGATCTCCTTAAGCTAAATAAAACCAGCACGTTACTAATTCTCGATATCGACAACATCAGGTTAAATTTAATGATAAGTAATTCAATAACAATTTTAACGCCATTTAAGATGCCAGGTAGATATATATGTTCTTGTTTCTTCCAAATAAAGATTGTAGATTGGAGAATGTTGTATTCTCGTGCTAATTGGCAGTCAGACACACATACACATCGGTTGAATAAAATGCTTAGCTTAATTTTAATTTTGAGGAAAACCAACAAAAATATATATTTACATAATCTTTCAAAACATGTTGAATTTTTTTCCCATATGAGGTCTAGGCCGTCACCGGGATGCATGAGTAGTGTTTCACCAGCATCAATTTTTTTATTAATTCAATATCTGGAGCAGTGGCGATTCGTGGTCTAGGGCGGGCTTTCACAAAAATTAAATGAGGATATTCGCTTATAGACACCGTGTTTAAAATTAAAGTCTTTTCTTCAATTTTTGTCCGCAACAGTTGCTTGTTAACAACTTAAGTTTAAAAAATCTTGAATAAATAGTTTCTCAATGGATAACATTGCTAACGCCGATTGTTTTTTATTGTTCAAAGTATACCTAATAAAATTAAAATACGTAACCGAAATATAACTGGTTAAAAATATAACTCGTTAAAAATCACGCACTGCCGCGACGTGACCTGTGCGCGCTGCCAAGGAAGATATCGCATAAGCCCCTCGGTCCCTCGAACCGCCGAAATTAAACATGCCTTCAAATTCAACGCTAGTTCCGCCTTTTTAAACGCACGTGCGTTAGACGAACTTTCGTGACATCTAAGTAAATGTGAAACAATTAGGCAAATAAGCGTATATTGTGTGTCTACGACATGATTACTTCTAGTTTTTTATCATTATAGAATAAAATTAAATTTGTTGTATTGTTGTCTAGGGACGCACGTACGCATGTGCGCCCATGCAGCAACCGTCGCTGATCTGGAGGGTCAAGCAGCCAATATATATATATATATATATATATATATATATATATATATATATATATATATATATATATATATATATATATGGGGATGACCTGGTAACATTTTGGTAAGAATCCAATATGGCGAAACCAAATGACGGCCTAATGAATTTTTAAAAAAATTATTACTAAAAAACTACTTGCAACTGTTAAAACTTTGGTACAAATCCAAGATGGCGATACAAAATAGCGGCCTAATAAAACATTTAAAAATTCAACCTGAAAAACTGCTTAATATATTGATAAAAATGTTTGTACAATTATTAATTATAGTATAGAGATGAATTGGAAATGTAGGACGAATTAAAGATGGTGGAACAAAATGGCGGCCAAATAAAATGTTTTTAAGAGTGGAAATTATTACCAGGTTTTACATATTCTTACGCCCTAGATGCCAAAAAATATATGTTTTGTTAATTCCGTCGGTCCGTGAGTCAGTCTGTCTACTGTCTATTTGTCGATCGGTCAATTCGCGGCATAGCTTACAGACTACTTACCCGATTGACTCCAAATTTTGGTCAAACATTAAGGGTATGGCGGAACAAGATGGCGGCCTAGTGAAATTTTAAAAAAATTATTACTAAAAAGCGAAATATTCAGTTTACCACAAAATTTGCGCAAAAAACAAGTGTTACATACGAATGAATATTGAATGAATGAATCCAAGAAAGCAAAACAAAATGCTTTCCTAATAAATTATTTAAAAAGGCAGCCTAAAAAAACTACTTTTTAGATTAATTTCAATTGTTCTGCAAGCATTAAGTATGATATAGAGATAAACTCTGTGGTACGAATTTAAGATGGCGAAAAAAAGTGGCGGCGAAAAAAAATCTTCTTGTGTGCCAATGTAAAAACTACTAGGTAGAAACAGGTAAAATATTGGTAGAATTTCATTATGGTGGAATAAAATGATGCCCGATATAAATGTTTGAAAAGACAGTGTATGTGTTACTATTTGACTATATTATACCGAACTAAATCGGATTTTTTAAAAATTGAAAGTGGAAAATATAAAATAATAGTATTTTATTGAAGTCAGTGTCTATTGAAATAGGATGCTACAAGCATATAACCATCAACACAAAATTGTCAGTTGTGTTTACTTAACCTTTGTTAATTTAACTTCAGTCTAGTACTTATAATAATAGCCGATGCTTTTTTCCCGATATAATTGTTAAGTAATAGAAATCCGTGCAAAATGTCTTGTATAAAAAGAACCTGTTTCGCCAGCATTCGACTTCATTTTGCGACTGTATTACATAACACAACATTACTGCTTAGTTATATCATAATTGTTTCTTGGCGTGTAAAGCAACAGGTTACTAAAACAATGAAAATAGTTGTTAAAAAGATTAGAAATTGTACCTATGTTAGGTAATAACACCACCAATATAATAGCGAAAATGTACTTTTACTTAGTTTATTGAGGAAATCTTTTTTTTGTTATCAGAATAGTATTAAAGTACTGGTAGAGTTTGTGCAATCCAATGAAATATATAGTGCGATTGAAGAAGTATGTTACAAGTGGAAAATAACGAAAGTAACTGCATAACGTAGAATTACTTGATGTATGTGTATGTTCAAACCGTTTTAGATTCAATTAATTATTCATTATAAACAAATAAAATGTATATAATAACCAAAAATCATGTGTTTTTCTACTCATGGACCTCGTATATGTATATATGAATATGAATTCATGTCTCATGCATTTAATACCCAGAATCTCTTATATGAGAGGGACATGAGAATATTCAAGAACAGTTTTTCGAATTGGACTCTGTATATCTCCTTTCATGTCTGGGTTTGTACGAAGAACATCTGATTCTTTTTAGAATTCAAAAGTTTTATAAAGTGTATAATAGATGGTTATATTTAAGAAGCTGCACTTGATGCACATTCACGGTTTCTAAGTTGCCCTGTATTATAGTTGATATCTGCAAAGTGTAGTGCATGAGCAACTCAACTTTTGTGCGTTAAATTTTCGTATCCGAAAAGCTTTAAATGATTGCATTGATTTGTTATTTATAATTATGTATAATAGCAGAAATATATAATTTCTGCAGGTGCAAAACGGCCTAAAAGAAGAATTGCTTTCGATTATGTCACAGGGTACCCTCCTGCAATCATGATTTCTGGGCCTCTACCCTCATCAGGCAGGCTTGTACCCAGGGAGATCTGAAATAACAGATTGCTCGATATGACAAAATCGAAAACGAAACGTCTTATCATACTGAAACAGTACTACAAGTTAAAAGTAGCATTTAGCACCACCTCTCGGGGCTCCGGTGATTTCCGGCTGCAAATCCGTAGGTAATTTAAAAAAGCATGCACTAGCACCATCATGCGGAGAGTAGATACTAAAAATCGACAAAAATGCGCTCTCACACATCTTTATCAAAAGTTCTTGGCCGGAAAAGATATATGTATAATAGCAGAAATATATAATTTCTGCAGGTGCAAAACGGCCTAAAAGAAGAATTGCTTTCGATTATGTCACAGGGTACCCTCCTGCGATCATGATTTCTGGGCCTCTACCCTCATCAGGCAGGCTTGTACCCATGATGGTGCTAGTGCATGCTTTTTTAAATTACCTACGGGTTTGCAGCCGGAAATCACCGGAGCCCCGATAGGTGGTGCTAAATGTTACTTTTAACTTGTAGTACTGTTTCAGTATGATAGACGTTTCGTTTTCGATTTTGTCATATCGAGCAATCTGTTATTTCAGATCTCCCTGGGTACAAGCCTGCCTGATGAGGGTAGAGGCCCAGAAATCATGATCGCAGGAGGGTACCCTGTGACATAATCGAAAGCAATTCTTCTTTTAGGCCGTTTTGCACCTGCAGAAATTATATATTTCTGCTATTATACATATATCTTTTCCGGCCAAGAACTTTTGATAAAGATGTGTGAGAGCGCATTTTTGTCGATTTTTAGTATTTATAATTAGTAATGCTGTGAGACGAGACAAAATTTGTACTCTCTCGCCTCGTCCCGATCTAATCTCATATCGTCTCGACACCATTTAGTTTCTACGCTCGAGACGAGACGAGAGTGAAGGGGTCAAAACGAGATGAGATTCTTGTCTCATCTCGACTTTTAGTAAAAGAGACTCTCGAAATTTAATGGTATTTCGAATTTTATTAAAAGAGACTCTCATCCTATAGATATAAATACATATACATATCTTTTCATTTCTGTCAAAGGATATTACTGCATCAATAAAATTTTTCGGATTTGTTTCACTAAAACGTTGCATTGCAAAAAACACATTTTGGATTTTTTCTAAACATCAGTGTTTCTTATATGTTTTAATGTTTTTAAATTTAGATTTTGGTTTTGTGCCTTTAATTATATTTTAATAATAATAATAAGTATAATACCATTTTAATTACCTAATTTATAAACGCACAATAAATAATTAGCACGTAAGTTAATGTTTCTTTTTAATTTTTAATGTTTGAATTATTCTTATATTCAGAGCTGGTGAAATTTAAAAGTCAAATAATACTCCACCAAATGTTAATAATTTATCACAGCCTCGCTTTGATACCCTTTCTGAACTCTTAATAATCTAAAATCCTCTTGATAAATTTTCGAATTACTTGTTTTTAAATTTCTTCTCTTGAAGCAGTAGTGGTACCCTCTTAAAAATGGAGTTGCATTTAAAAATTACCATAACTCTTATAAAATAATTACATAAAATTTAAACATACATATTTTTAACAATTTTAAGAAATTTTGGTATTTACCTATTATATACGTCTGAGAAATCACAAAAAAATCTAGCACCAAGCAAAAATATTTCACATGATTGACAATAGTAATGGCCATTTTAGT
The DNA here is from genome assembly GCA_030620095.1 of Kuschelorhynchus macadamiae. Taxonomy (NCBI): domain Eukaryota; kingdom Metazoa; phylum Arthropoda; class Insecta; order Coleoptera; family Curculionidae; genus Kuschelorhynchus; species Kuschelorhynchus macadamiae. The sequence goes on from JAUTXW010005489.1 coordinate 54,106, forward strand.
TCTATTAACTGGTCCGATAATAGTAATTTATATAATAAGTGCACTAACAAGTTTGGACATTTTGGAAATCTGGCATCTATGGAATTTTTCTCAACTGTTCATCAGTTACTGTCTGGAGATAGGCATTTTAATTTGCACCACAATTGGTTTTTAACTTCTAAAGTTATAATTTACTTGTTTGCTCAAGTGACTATTGATTATTCTAGGCAATAATTCAAGTTAATGGACCTAAATATTCAATAGTTTGTCCCTTTTTAATGTTTTAACTTTATTTTTACTTGTCATCACATACGTTATTTCACTAATTTTGGTACATTCTTGCGAACAAGTGGTGACCTTGATGTTTGAAATATAAATACCTCCTGTCATCCGTGAGGGCGTGTTTTCTTTTTCCTTGACCTTATTTTGGCCACAGGTGTCATTTTGGTATGCTATCTTAATTCTAAATTGTCCTCAGCCCCAATTAGGGGATCTCAGATGGCATTTCACATATAATAGTTTCAGTTGGATTTATTTTCGTTTGTGTCGAAATATTTTGGTAATTTGTTGTCTGGAACTTTATACTTCCTCGGAGGGATCTTTGACATAAGTGCCACCCAGGACAGAAAAACCACACATCCATGTCTTGGAGTCAATCTGGGAACCGCAGTTTATATTTTAACCCTCTAAGTTCTTGAACATCAAAAGAACAGAGGGTTTTTTTCGTTTTACCTTATGGAGTAGCTTCTGAAGGGTTTATGAAGTAATTTCATTTTAGTTTGAAATAGTAGTTGCAAGTTCTGGTCTTCTGCTAGTTCCAGTTCACTGCTGCTGCTTTCAAGCCAACGTGTAAACACTTAAGAATTATTGTAGTTATTATCTTATATGTCTTCTTTCGAGTTTAAATTTATGTTCCCATTTGGAGCCTACTATTTGAACTAGGCAGTCGTTGCGCTGAAGTACATCTTTTTTATTAACATAGATAAAATAATATGCTGTAATACAGAGTCTTGTAAGAAACAGCAATACGTGATCGCGTTTTGTCGTTTTAAGTATTTGGTTCGTACCAGTTCTGTTATCTGACAACTTGATAGTAATAGAAATTAGTTTATTTACATTGTTTAAAAACAAGAAACCTTTCTTACCCATCTTTTGGAATCTTTAAGTTCACAAAACTATCGCTAAGCTACTCTTATTTTATTTAGGTATTTATATATGTGTTTAATGATTTTTGATATAGTATTTTCGTTGAAACCAAAACTTGTATCCTCTTTTAATCACCGTATATTTCATATCCAATTATTTAGAAAACTGATTGTTATATTACGGCTGGAAAATTGGTGACTTTTGTTTGTTAACTTTTGACATCTTAATTATTGTATTTACTAACTTCAATACATGAATTATATTAGTTGACATCACTTAATATTAAATGTTATTTTTGTTTTAAACATTAATTTGATTAATTAGCTTTTAGTTATATCCAATGGTGGTAATAATTTAGGACCTCATTCACCTGAGGCAGTTACCAGTTCGACTGGTTTGGAGCTGCTGGCGACCTTAACCGAACCCATTCTTCCTGAGCAGTCGGTGTTTGCCCACTACTACTACCGTTTCTTTTTATTACCGCTACTGAGATACTATTATTTGTTTATTTTCATTTCACTTTAGTAAACTCACAGAATTCTACTCTCTGCTATTAAACAGAGAAAGAGTGTGGCAAAGTGAAAAAAATACCTTAATGCTTGAGTTACAAGTAATATTTTTTCTACCATCATGTTATGTTTCAAAAAAATGTAACTTGCGATCATTTTTATCCAGGACGACACCGTCGCGGACCACCTCCAGCGCCGCACAGTGGTTGATTTTTTACGGAAAGATGACAGTCAATTAAAAGCCTCAAAAATAATTTTTCCTTGTAACAAGTTTGCAGTATGAGCAAAATTTATTATTAATTAGTTATATATATTATTATAATATTAAAATTCACATTTTAAGTGTATATTTAATTTAAAATATTTCCCCAAAAACTATTAACATTTTATATGTTAAAATGTATTATAATGTATTATTTAGTATAATAATTTTAATATAATCTAGTTATACCTGCCCAGGGTCATAATATTTATACGATGCAATCTAGTGGATATTGGTTTGGTTTTTAAACTTATATGATTTTAGCTCATAATTTTAATATACTTTCATATAAACCATGTTGTTAAATCGCTGAAATAAAACGCAAAACCTCCAGCTACAAATCCAAAGCCTAACTTTAAATAGCGGAAAACCGTAAAATAATGATCCGCCAGTGAACTAAATAGTATTTTTAAATCATTGTGAGCCGCTTATATCATATTATTTAATTATTTTAGTTTTCACACACTTTTATAAAATGTGATTGTGTACTTTATATAAGGGTTGTAGGAAAAATAAAATAATCGTTTATGGTCTTCGTCGCAAAAGAACTATTTATTGCTTTATTGTATTTGTCACGTAGTTGAAGGTATCCGCACAAAAATAGATAATAATATTATAATATGGATATTTTTGTGGTATCCGTCCATACCCTACACTTTGGTCAAGATTACCTATACCTAGGGAGAAAAATTGGGGTCAGTTTATAAAAATGGGATTTCTAGATATTGAAATATTTATTATTTAACCAAAAAATGAAGTTCTTAGTATAGCAAACACTAGACAGATGTTAGAACAGGTAGCCCGGGAAGAGTTCAAACTTGTAGCAAAAATAAATGTCAAAAAATTATTTTATCAGAGCTAACATTTTGTATATTAGCAATTTTTTTAATAATAACACGAAGTCTACAGTCAACATTATTAGAATGTTGTGATACAAAATTACGAATATTTTGTAAATTATGTGACCAATTAACTTTATCAGAAAAAAAGTTAGAAGGCATTTTCAAGGTATTAACATCCAGGCATGTGAGATAGAGTATCGATTTGTAAACGCGCGCGGTTCACTGATACACTATGAGTGTTTATAGCTAAAACTTTATCTCCATTGAACGTGTTTATATAACCTTTAACAGGATAGGTTAATATACTAACAAAAATACGTTTTTAATAAATGGATCCAAGTGTACTCAAAGCAAAGATGGAAGTGTTTTATTTTCAAGTAAGATATTCTTGGATTTTTTCGTATAACTTAAAAATGTAATAATATATATAGGACCCTATTAAAAAAATATTTACGCTTTCAAGATTTTTGAGGCACCCTGTGTAATAAATTATATTTGCATGGTTTAGTTTATTATCAACTAAGCAAGTTTTGTACACACGTTTTTTTTTTCTCTTGAATAGTTTAGACAATGAATGAGGTTTCGTTTCCTGTATTAACAACTCAGGATCACTAGAAGGTACCAAATTATTTAGAGATTCTGGCTGTAAATACTATGCTTGTAGCGTCGAAGGCTCCTTGTATGATAGAAGTAGAGTAGCATATGTAGTTCAATAATTCGGCAAAATAAATTTTCGTGATCCTATGTCTCATAATTTATGTAGTATACAACAGATACCTGAAGAACTTGTATTTTCTCTCTACATATTTCCAATTTCAAAATTGTTTATCTATTCGATTCTGAATCTTAATACAATACATAAAAATACTTTGAAAATACATCTAAAAACTAAAAATGTTAACCATCCCTCGTAAATAACATTCTTAAAATGAATAACATGGCTGCTGGATTATGTTATTATTTATATAATAAAGTTATGATTTTGTTTTTAATTAATAGGTTAATGTATACTCTCAGAGTGTGCTAGAAGTTACTGGAGTGAAAACAGTAATAATTACTTACCGATTCCCTCTAAATTAAGAACATAGAATTGTTAAGTTTTAAATAATGTTGATCTTTGAAAGGTTAAGCGCCTAAGACAAGAGAAGGAATAAAGTTTAGTGTCTGTTTCTTGCGCTTCCTCTAAAACGTTTTCGTAGTCGCTTACGACTCACTTCTCTGTGTCATCGGTCTATATAGATATAAGTTAATAAAAAATTTATAATTTATTAAAACAAGATTCATTTCAATAGGCAAAAAATTCTGAAGGCACTAATTAATATCTAAAACAGCTTTGTTACAGATAAACGAAAAATAGTAACTTAAAAGTCCTTATAGACTAGAAACCATTGTCACTCTTTGGCAAAGTAAAATAAAAAAAATGATAAAAAACAGTAGTCAATGCATAGTTCAAAAAAAAATCAAATTTAAGGGTTGTTCTTTAAGACATCTGTTTTCGAAATATTTTGTTCCCAAAGGAAATGATGCTTAAGCCGATATTTTGAAAAATGTCAAATTATTTTCAAAGTGATGTACTTCAAAAACGGAAAAAAGGATTTCAATTTGCTTGTCGGAATTTGAAAGTTTGGTTCATCTACCTTTTGCCTGATTACGCCAGCTTATGTTATTTACAGTATATTAATGATGTACAGTGTATTAAAGAAACTAAGGTAAAAATGACAAAAATAGGGGTGTGCTAATTGGACAGCTAATATTTTTCGCGTGATTTTGAAAATTCAAAAAACGCAAAGATGCATTTCAGACAACTATTTGTGCGCTAATTGCATTTTAGCATTTTTTTACTTCTCCGGTTTTTGAGACAGCTCATATGTATGTAATTTTGGACTTCTTATATATTTGTTTTCTAAAAATGGACAATAAATATGGCTTTAAATTAAGTAACAGGATAAACTTAGCTATGTTTAAAAATTTATTAGATGATGCGAAAAAGTACTTTTTGGGGAAACATTTTTTTCTTTGGATAGAAAACTATTTTAGTAAAAAAGCTTAAAATGAAATGTTAAATTTTATCACTTATGATGCCTGGTATTTACACGTCTTGCGTCGACTTAACTTACGCTGTTTTTAACACAGACGCAGCCACATAGGTTGAGGGATTGAGTCTAGAGCTGAGTGCTGCCAAAAATAGTTTTGTTTTTGATTGTATGATATTACACACACATATATACACCCTTTTGGATTTTTGTCGGTCCTTCCATCGCCACGTTTTTGTTTGCACGGCGTTAAATTTATACTTATCAAGCATAATTACCCACATTTTTTTTCAGAAGCATATTCATATTCATAACATATTCCAATATTAATTTTTAACAACACCTAATTTTGAACCAGGTACTGATAGACTGACGAAAACACTGTCTGTCCGACAGTGCGGGCGATCGAATGTGCCTGTTTATTGAAAGTTTCTAGAATATTACAGATCGTGTCATTTTCTTTATTTCCAAGGTTAGACCTAATGACGTTCTAGTTTTAACCAATGTCAATATTGAAAGCACGATTTTGAATGTTGTTAACCATTTTTTTTAAATTAACTATAACTTTTTATAAAAGAGCCAAACCAATAAAGTTATATATACTCGTTTAATATCACGGTTTACCGCACTTTTAGTAAAAAAACTAAGAAACTACATAGTACTTTATTAGTATACTATATTTGACTCGATTATTAATAGTATAGTGCGGGACTCGAAAGAAAACCGGGCGGAGTCAATTGGTTTAAGAAGGTCGGCCAAGAAATCTCTTTAAACCAGTGGTGTCCCGTCGTTCTTTAAATAAAATGGCACTCCTTTTTGACTATACGCACTTCAGATAATTAAAAAATGTAACTATGCTTATTGAACCTTTATCTATATTTGTCTGTTTTCTTTCGTGTACCGCACTTCTATATCTCTTTTGTGTTCCAAAAACGGCGAACTTTCGAATTTTAAAATGATTTAATTTAGATTTTTCTTGATCGATTTACCTATAAATATATTTTTTCTTGAGTTCTGTCATTAACGGTTCCCAGGCTACTGCCTACGTTCACTATTATTGGACTACCTAGTATAGTGATACACGATTTACAAGTTCACATTTTACAAGGGCAGCCAGCATCAGATCCAGTGAACGAGTTTTATCAAAATTTTAATTTATGCAGTTCGACTTTATGCCAAAAGTGGCCGTCTGTCTCCGTTTGTCATATTACTTTATACGGGGGCCGTCATTGTGAAGTACTATACAGGGCGTTTCCTAATTACGTGCTGATGTTAAAGGGGGTGTTTTTATGTCCTAAAAGTCTTAACTTTTGAGATACAGGATGGTAAAGCTTAAAAAGAAAACAATTTTTTTCGTCCCAATTCTGATACTATTGTAAATAACTGCATGGAATTTGATACACGTCTTCTATGCATTAAGGAGCATACAGATTTACCCAGGTTAATTACATATGCACGCCACTGGTAGAAATTTCAAAAATTGATTGTTAATAAAAGATGCCCTTTTATTCATAAAAGACGTGTATCAAATTTCACACAGTTATTTATCTATAATAGCATCAGAATTAGGATTTAAAAAAAAATGTTTTTTTGAAACTCTGTATCTCCAAAGTTAAGACTTTTAGGTTCATATTCAACTTTTTTCTTAAAAAGGTCCAAGAACCACCCCCTTTTAACGTTAGCACGCAATTAGGAAACGCCTTGTATAGTACTTCACAATAACGCCCCCTGTACAAAGTGATATGACAGACGGAGACAAACGGTCACTTTTGTTATACCCGAATAGCCCAAAGTCGAACAGCATAAGTTAAAATTTTGATAAATCTTGTTCACTGGAATCAGTGCTGGCTCCCCTACTATAACTACATTGACGTGTTAATTTTGAAAAAATATGAATTCTGTAGTTTTTCAAATATTAATTGCAATATTAGATATTTTTTGACACCCGCTATTGAACAGAAAATTAATTATTTCGAAGCAGTTTATTGACAGCTACTGTATGAACAATTTTACAAAATATATGAAAAAAAAACTAAGCCATTTTTGAGGTTGACGGCTGTGATTCTAATGGTTTGATTCCTTCTAAATCGTTGTCTTCCTCTGAAAATGATGAGGTTTCGTCGTCACTACTTGAAGATCCCAGTGTGATAACTAAATCACCAATAACCGTTTTAATTTTGCCATTTTTAGCCGATATTGAGTCAATCGCTTCTAATGTTATTTTATTTAAATCTTTAATTGAAAGTTCACCGGTGTTGCGCTCTCGAATATATTTTTTTACTCTTGCCAATGCAAGTTGAGGTCGCACATTATGGAGGCAGCCTTAAAGGTGTATGACCGAGGGTACGTAAAAGACCGTCAATGTTATACTTTTTTCTCTAGGCTTGTTGGCTGATATTACTTCATATAATTAATATTTTCTCCATGTTGGATCACATACAAGATGGTTCGATTTAAGCCACGATATCATATGAGCTTTTGTAGAGTATTTAGTTGGCACTTTATCTTCTACCTGAGAATGATAAGACGCATTAACCATTACCACGACTGATTTGGGAGGAATGTTAGGAAGAAGCTTCTCGAGCAACCCCTTTTCAAAATTATCTCTATTCATCTCTCCATAATAACCTCCAGTTGTTAGTCCCGAGCGAAAAACTAAAGCAGCAACTGGAACAAATCCGGCTTCTGAACCAGCATGAACTATAATAAACGACTACTAGAGCGGATTCTCTGAACAACACCTGTAACACTTTCACTTTGCCAGCATTTGTTCACTGTCATATCATTATCTACCCAGGTTTCGTCTAAATACACAATATTACGTCCTTTTTGCATATATTGCCTTACAGTTGATAGATATTTCCCCCGCCAGTCAAAAATATTTGGTCTCTCAATGAGCAATTTTCGTTTATTTTGGCACTTGCGCCAAACAAAACCATTTGATCGTAAAAGCCGATTTAAGGTTTTATACCCGTACGGAAAATCTATTTTGTTCTTTACAGCACGAAGTAGGGATTTGCAGGTCGGAACCTTCTTCAAGTTTATATAAAAATCCTGTATTGTTCGTCGAATTACTTGAAAATCACAATCGTCAATTTTATCTTTGTATGATAATCGGGGTCTTTTTTTACCAGGAGATTTTAAAGGTGAAATAGAATATGAGCGATCATTATGTTCTCTTTGAATTTTTCTTACACTACTTTCCGAAACACCGGTGTAAAATGCAGCGCGTTCTGTTCGATTTTGAATTGGAATAGGCAAACTATTATTTTCAGCTTCTCTAGTACAGGCCTCTATAACGCTCGCAATAACTTCACGTGTACCGCTTCGAATTGTTTTTCCTCTTTTGCTCGCCATCGTTACCTCGAAATAATACTTCAAATTCAACGCAACGCATTTATATAGAAATTAAAACAAATGCTTGAAATGTATAGGCGCCACTGGAAATAGCTAGAACCTTCTAGCGGCAAGTGCATGGAGACTCTAGGCACATCCCAATTACAAGTGGACCAGTGCGAAATTTACTAAATCCTCGATTAATTTTCCGTACCGCTTAGCTCGCGCACTTTATAGGTGAAGCGGCAAACTATTACAACAAATAAAATAACATAAAATTTATTTGCGTACCCAAATTTTACTTTTTCGCTTAAGACTATGAACCTTTATTTTAAGGACTGCCCGGTTATCTTTCATGTCCCGCACTTTATAACTGTCGATAAATGTCGATATATTGATAATCTCTTATAGTTATAGATATATCTATAACTATGGACATATAGATAACCAAAATATATGGTTAGGTGAATTGCTATCGGTTATCGATAGGGAGAATCTAATATCTCTCATCCCTACAAAAGAATATTAATCCTGAAATAGGTTAAAGGAATCTCGTTTTCACTGTTTTAAGGTTAATGCTTCCTATTGTAATATTTTTTGAAATATGGGATAGGAATAACATCGTGGATGTACTCTTTGTTGTTAAAGTGAAAGATCTAGTATCTGCCCGATACTAGAGAAGGGGAAGTTATGCTGGATCACCAGTGCATACGGCACTCTAGTATCCACAGCACTGTACACTGGGGGGCAATTTTTGTACTTTAAAAAAAACAGGTTGCTAATAAAGGAGGATTAGAAGCCAGCACTGGATCCCTATATAGGTCCCGAAAAATATGTTCTCTTATTTTCGTGGGTCTGTCTCCTCTCCCTGCCTGTGCGCCGCAGAGCTTTCAATTACAATGTCATTGTTACTTTTGACCATTGTCTCCAATACATGTAATTTTAGCTAGCCTTCGAAATAAATGGGATACTAAATCTCAGTTCTGTGACGTCGATTTTGAACTTTTTGAAACTAAAATAGTTTATTTTTGACTCTAATATGTTAGTTTTTAATGATACATTCTATAATTCCACCTATCTTGGTAATTACGTGCTTGATGATCTGGTTAGGTATTGTCTAGAATATATGCTTTTTCATGTCCCTTTTATTAAGGATGACGCAACCCTTGATGTTTTCAATTTCTATAAACCGCACATTCAATTCACGAAAGAAAAGGAACAAGATAGCTGTGATCCCTTCCTAGATATGTTGGTAGATAAACAACATTTTGAAAACCAAATGGTATCGTAAACCGTATTGCTCTAATAGGTTATTAGTTTCTACTCATATCATCCTACCAGAACTAAGATCAACCTAATACTAGGAATGAAAAGTAGAGCAGTCAATATATCTCATAACTATATTAACATCTGACAATTCTATTAAGTTATCTCAAAACACAAACAAGGAACTCAGCTCCCATAATAATATATTTTTCTCTCTACCATTCATTGAAGGCCCCACAGACAAATAAATTTTCGTCTTTAAAAGCATTGATGTTAAAATAGCCAGAAAGCAGACAAAGCCCTTATAACTTTTGTACTAAAAACTGAAAAAAACACCTTTAAAACTAAATGAGAACTGGAACATTGTATATCAGATATACCCTGCTCAAATTGTAATTTGTCTTACATAGGTCAAACATACTACTTATCCGACTGACTTCAAGGTTTGGTTAAAAATCAAGGGTCATAGAGGGGTGAAATGGTAACATTTTGGTAAAAATTTCCTTGGGCAGCACAAAATGGCGACCTCACAAAATGTTAAAAACTCATTATTAAGGAACCAATTTTCGATAGACCTGACATTTTTTAGAAAAATCAAGTATAATGTTGGGATAAATTAGTAAAATTTTGGTGTAAAACCATTATGGCGGAACACATTCGTCACCTTAAAAATTCATTGAATTCAAAAAATGACTCGAAATTTCGCACAAAAATCCGGTGTTACAAAAGAGGTAAACTTCTAAAGAATTAGTGCGAATCCTATATAGCAAAAAAATGACGGCCTAATAAAATATTTAAATATTCCTTTTTTTTTGGAGTAAAACCGTTTCTTTATGGAGGCAAACAATACAAATTTTATAGGCCAGATAAATAAAATTGTGGAGAAACTGGGGAATCTTGTTCTTATACATTATTATTTAATAATGTATAAGAACAAGATTCCCAAGTTTATTTATTTATCTATTTTTTAATTAGTCTCTTAATAAAATGTCTTTATATTAGGAACGTATAATTCAAAATGTTTTTTTAACCAAACTATATGGCAGAAGATGAAATAACACTGTAAAATAAAAACTGAATTAAACAAAAAGATAACAACCTTGCAAAAGCAACTGGGCGATTGGGCGACTCTTATTTCAGGATGGTCAGTAGCAGTCGATTTAAATCGATATAAAATATCGTTAAAAAAGCATAGAACTTGTAAAACATTGATAGACAAATACCGGTATTTTCAGTTGATGTATCGACGTTTCATAAAAATCTAAAACGTGCATCCCTAGTCGCGGCTAAAGTGACTTGTCGCCGCCTGATTTTGGTAATAAACCGTCGGGGAATCCCCTACATCAATTCTTTACTTTTTGGACCGGTATAGATAGATTACTTGCTTCACAGCAAAAGCTATTTATTGAGGTCAAAAGTTAACTCATGTTTTAATTTTGATCTGAAGCTGAAGTTGCATAACTATCATTTGTACAAAAAAATTCTGAGCTAACTGACTCAGAATCAGAATAAGTTTATTTATAATTATTGTGGCTTTATTTCATTCTTTTTTTACATTTGGTTATCAGAGTTTAATTTAATTTTTATTTAATTATTTTTTACATTTTGTTATGAGAGTCTAATTTAATTTTTATATGTTAATACCCTATTTTTTACTTGTTTCCTAGTTTTACCCACTCGTCAGATTTCTCGCGGAGTTATTCTGGTGAGTCAAAGATGGGTTTCGATATAAATCAAAATGTCAAAAATAAGCTTAAGGGTATAGGTTATGACTTAGGTTTCAGAAGTTCCTATTTTCTTGTTTTCAGTATATTTTGTTAATTTTATAAAAAAAAACACGTTAAATAAAAATCTACTGTTCAGGCAGACCAATCTACTGTTTTTTTGTCATGTCCTAGTGTTGAGTGAAAAATCTATCTGGCAACACTGTGTCCCAGTAACGACAACGTACTGACAATGAATGGGCATCAGACACGATACTCCCATCCAAAGTGCCTAAACAAACGTATCGAGTTGTGCAATGAGCAATACAGTACTCACTTAATACCGTAGCACACAGGCTACCCTAAAAAATATTCAAACAATGAGATTAATACAGCAACCTCTGATCTAAATCACTTGACAATAACACTCTGTACTGAGGAGTGCACTGGACACTAAAACTCGAGGGTCCCCTCCAGACACAGAACCTTGTTAAGTACCCTAAAGAGACGTATAATGGTCCCAGACCTGCTCAAGGAACCAACAAGAAACAATAAAACAATTGTCAAGACACCACAGGCAAGACAGTCGACAAACGCACAGACGGCAATTAAAAATATCTCTTAAGTTAGATTTTTCTCAAATAATAATACCTAATCATAATAATAATAAAAAAATATCGTTAAAAGCAAATATGTAGAAATTAGTATACCCTGTGAGAAAACTCACCCGTTCTTGTAGCTTAACACTACCACAAAACTAGCACCATTACTGTGAATGTGATTTTATTACACCACTTTAAACGAAACCAGAACTGGAATGAAATCAAATAACAAATAAGTATAACGTTCGGCCTTTTTTTTAATGTGTTTGACTCATAAAGAAATCATTATGTCGTTCTTATTAATACTTTCAGCATCGCAAAGTCAGGGCTATGCTTGGCAAGCATTATACGGCAAAAACAAAACAGATCGATAGGTTTATCTTAATTGCCCGACGAAAAATACATGTGAGATTATTTTACGTTTGGCTAAAATTGTTGTTTTGGGCTAAAATAAATACTAGAAAATATAGAGGGTCTTACAAATGATAATATAAAACTGAATTCGCAGTAAAAACGCACAGAATTCCACTTATCAAATTTTATTCATCTATACTTATCATATTTTATTCATCTATATAGTTGTTTGGTAATAACTTCAAAAAAATTACAGTTTATAGAATTCGTATAGTTATTACCAAGTAATTATACGCATTATAAGAGGATCTGTCAGTTGTGAAACGTGTTCCGAGTCAATAAATCATTATAATAAAAATGCAATCTATGGTCGAGACACAAGAGACTTCATCCTCGGGCAGAAGCTACCCAGTAATAAATATTAACAACCCACGCAGTCTAGTTTTTTGAAGTACATTTAAACCTAAGTCTTTTAGATGGTATCTAAATCAGGCACGAAGACTGTTCGTGCCGAAATAAGGAACGCTTTGAATACCAACACATTTGAAATAATAATCATCTTGTCATCGACTATTTATTTTATAATTAGAGACTTATCGAATTTATTGAATTAACGTACCCGTACACTAAAGTCTTACGAGCTGGAAAAATATATAAAATAATAATATAATATACAGTGTGTTTCTTAAGTCATGTCGGGGGGTAATTCGTTGGGTCATTTTCTGACAAAAAGTTGCTATGAAAATTGAAAATATGTCCTAAAATTATTTGTTTCCGAAATACAGTTTTGAATTTTTTTTAACATTTCTAAACTATTTCTAACATATGCATGGCTTGACCTAATAATATGATGGTAATACAATGTTTTTCCTATGAACATAGCGCTAGTAGCACGCACCTGGGTATATTATACGGACTAGAAAGTATACAACTGATTTATTTTAGAAATGTATATTAGGTTTGTGGATAACCTGACTTATGTTAGTTCAAAAAGTTATATTTTAGTTTTGTCGTAAAGTAAACCGTTTTCGAGGAAAAGGAAATCAAACACTTCAAAACAAAAAATTAAACAGAACAAGACGCCGAAACACCAGCAAATGCCCTTTTCTTCAACTATAATTTTGACATTTTAAACTGTATTGACTCAAATAATTATGGCTGAGTTCACGAATATATATATATATATATATATATATATATATATATATATATATATATATATATATATATATATATATATATATATATATATATATATATATATATATATATATATATATATATATATATATATATATATATATATATATATATATATATATATATATATATATATATATGAAGAATTTTTTGGTTCTGAACCCATTATATATATTCTAATTTTGTTTTTTCTTGGATATTTGGGATCGATGGTAGGAATAAAATTAAACAAATTTTATTTCATTTTTATTGATCATGGTTTTAAATTTTGCTTAATTTTTTTAACTATTTTTTAGACTTTCGACCATTTATGGCTGGTCTTCATCAGTATATTTTTTTCTATCTGAACAATAGAGAATAATTGTAAAATATTTTCGGCCAGTTAAAGCAATCTTGATCGTAGGTTGAAATACATTATAATATTAAGAAGTAATTTTATTCCGTTTATATATATATATATATATATATATATATATATATATATATATATATATATCACTGTTATAGTCTCGCGGACGGAAATGCCACTAAAGCACAACGTATTTACTATGAAAGGTTTCCAGATACAGTTTTGCGGAGCAATAAAATATTTACACGTTTACACATTTTACAGAATGAAACTGCTATATTCGCGAGAAACTCTGTTGTTCCAGAAAGATCAATTACTGTTAAGATGGAACAAATACAACAAACATTGTTGCAAAATTAGATGTATTTCCTAAAACTGTATGGAGTGTCTTACGATATTATAAACTATTTTGGTATTGGTATCATATCCAGCGCGTCCAAGCATTGTTACCCCAAGGTTGTCCTTTACGTCTAGAATTTTGTCAAAGATAACTCACATGCCATAGCAGAGTCTAGATTCCAGCACCAATTTTTATTCAACATATGGGCTGGAATTATTGGTGACCATCTTATTGGGCCACATTTCCTCCGTGAACTGCTTACTGGTGAGTCGTACTTAAATTTTTCTCCAGACAGAATTGCCAGTATTATTAGAAGGTGTTCTCATTAATCAAGGTAAAATATGTTTTATATGCACGATGGGGCGCTAGCACACTTCAGCGCTCTAGTAAGGCAGTACTTTAATACAAATTTGGTGGATAGGCCGTAGTTCGACAAGGGGATATAAAGATCTACCAGCGCATGTATAGACTACGCGTTCGCCGGTTATGAATCCCCCCACTATTTTTTTCTGGGGTTATTTAAAATCGTTAGTGTATACAAGAGCAATTGTGGACGAAAACGATTTGTGGATTCGAATTATTGAATCGTTTGAAATTATTAGGTACATGCCACGCATTTTCCAAAATGTTAGGAAATCTTTGATTCGCACAATGAGAGCAGGCCGGTGTACTGACACGTGGTGGACATATACAACCTTTAATTTAAGCGTTTTAAAAGTTGATTATTACATTTGAAGTTAGAAAAATTAGAAGTTTATTGTTCTTATTGATTATCCAAAAACATGATAACATTTTCAAAAATAAATCAGTAGGATACTTTTTTGTTTAAAATGTTCAGGTGTGCGCCATTGGCGGTATGTTGATAGGAAAAACGTTGCATTACAAGTCATGTAATATGTAACTTATACCCAGTTTCAGATCTAGAGATTCTGTGACCCGGAAATAGTCAAAAATTAAAAAAAAAATCAACATTCTGTATATTAGTCGACAGTCAAGAGCAGTAAACCACGCTTCCCCATCCGGTAAAGGTAAAATATATGTTGATATTTGATTTGATTTTTTTTTATTTACCATTAACCTTTTCTCTCCGCAATGAGGCATAACTGAACCAAGTTAAACTGAAGACCTTCAGTTTAACTTGTACTCCGAACCACGGTCCTTAGTCACTGTTTCAACGATTAGCTCATACCTTAACTTCCATTTGTTACCTCTCGAACTAGGGCCAGATCTTGGTCTTTAACAAGTGTTCTTTCCACTGGCAAATTGTATCTGTACCAACTTCCTCTATCGATCCGTTGAGATATCCGACCCCATTCGGCCTCAAACCGTCGTGTATGGGATGGCTCATGATGTAGATACTTTTTTCGCTATTTGCCTGTGTGGATTTTACCTCTAAAATCGAGCGCAAGACTTAACAAAGTCTGTACGCACAGCCGAATTCGAACCACCCTAAAGATTGTAGACAGTTCTACAGTGGTCGGGTTATTGTCACAACCAGAGGACTTTTTGGTTTAAATGTGAAAGCAATTTTTTGTTTAGTAAATTTGGTACTGAAGAAAAGGGGAAATGTGGACGATTGAATGGAATTGCTCGGTAAGAAGAATCCTTTAATTTAGACGTGGAAATGATTTTATTGTTAGAAATAGAAAAGGAGCTTTTGCAGAAATTTTTATTAATGTTTTTGGCGATAGAACCAAATGGTTGTGCGTACTTGTGTTAAAGTTTTTTTTGTTTAAAAATGATTGTAATGCTTTCTGTGTGAATATAACGCACAAAAATCCTAATAAGCGAATTACTACCATCATTACAATATGCGCAGTTAAGTTTGATTAGACGCACTCTCCATATTTTTATGTAGAACGATGCGACAGAAACGCATTGATTCCAAACATTCAAAGACAAGTGCAGTTGGGGTCAGTAATTCAACATAGAGCGAGTTTATAGGGATTAACTGCGATATAGATATTTCGCAGTTAATCATCAGCAAATTTATGTAGATACCATCAAGAGCAAATATATCGGTATGTCTAGCTTAAGTGGAGAAAGGAATATGCTTGCGGTCAATTATATATATATTTTTAAACTCAATAAACCCTGTATACTGTATTTGCAACGTTTTATATTGCCTCCCTAACTAAAACCGACAATCTTTACCTGTCATCTAGGCATGAAGAATTTCACCGAATTTTTTTCAACAGGTAGAACCAGGCAATGACAAGTCAATGTCAAGGTTTTTTTTACCACAATTTAAATTACCTCTTTACATGTGAACGTATTCTGTCAATGTCAGTGTAGTAAATATATGGCCCACTAAACAAAAGTACTTTGCATTCGATATTTATTTTGAATTATATTAGCTTTTTTTTAACAAGCCTTCAGAATGCTTTGTATACATTTTTTCTGTTTTTTTAACACTGGTATGGGTGGGTAACATACTGTGGAGTGTCAGGTTTGGAGGACATCTTAGAAAAAAACTTAAACGTTTTAATAATATGGGTTCCATTAAACATAGACTAATAGTTTGACGAAGTTCATTGTACTTCGTACATTATTTAGCAAAATATTGACATGTGTTTTTTTATTTACATAATTACTTGTGGTATAACTATATAGTAGTAACGTTGTTTAATATTTATTTATTATTATTAATTAAATTCGGTTTTTTCTGTACTGGTTACTGCTAAGGGGTTTCACTCGAAACTACAAAGACGACTTTTCTCGGGAAATCGTGGATATCAAAACTTGGTAAATATTAGTTATTTAATAAGGTAAAATTATTTAGAGTAAAGAAAATCGATTCCGTAATCGATTTAGGCGTCGCAGCGCAAAAAAATCAATTGCAAACATTTCAAAAGTCCTCAATTTCAGAATTACGTCCATTTTAATACTTTTTGTTATTTGCATATTTGTTTCTATATTGGTTTCTGACATATATTTTTTAATAAAAAATATTAATTTTAGCTACTTTTGAACTCTTGTCCGAAATCATATCTTTATATAAATGAAAATTAATTTAATTAAATTCCCCAGATATCGGCTTGGGGTTTTTAAGGAAACACTATATTACAGTTAATAATTAATTTGCATGTGATTTGATGTGATATTGAAAAATGCAAATCCATTTCAATAAAATGTTTTTTTGCGGATAGGCAGGTAATTTTAGTGTTTGGGACAGGATAGCTAATGTCTCGATAGGTTTTTTTACACAGTGTTAGATATGTGAGTCAGACATATATTTAAAGTGACCTGACTCTTATAGTGGTCATTTTGTCATATGTAATTCTCATTTTCCCCATCCTCACCAGGTTATTCCAAATATCCTTGACATGGGCATTTTTCCTAACGGCTGGAAGTCTGCTCGTGTACAGCCTGCTCCAAAAAAGGGATCCAAAACTCTTCCCTCTAACTACAGGCAATACATATGAATAAGGAAATGGAGAAGTATATCAATAATGATCTTTTATTTACCTTGAAAAGTATAAACTTATACACTACAGGTAATACGGCTTTTGCCATGTCTATCGAATTCCGCGGGGAAGCCCAAATATATATATATATGGGCGTAGAGTAATAACTATCCCTAACCAAGCCTCTCATTAAAATCGTAGAATGGGGAGCAAAGATCCTTGTCCAGTTCCACTAAGTAAGACACAATCTTGCATACTATCTGACAAATCATCACGCAGTACCCACACCATTCAAATGAATAATCAAATGCTTGAAGGCAAAGATTCCTTTAACCTAGTCAGTATCAATTTTCAGAAAGGTCTTCGATCGCATGATCACACAACCTCAATTGCCACAGCAGCCGCGAAGAAACTGGGTTTTCTTTTCAGAGTTCGAAAATACTTTTCTTCTACCAACCTGTTTCCTTGCTAGCACAAATGGGAAGCAGCCTCTGCTACAATCCTTAATATTCTTGCCTCTGTCCACAGAAGAGCTATTCATCTGATTGATGATCCAAACCTCACTAGAGCATCTCTGTTTTACAGATACTACCACGGATTCTGTTCTGGTGAAATATCATCCATCATGCTCTCCTTAGTCATTATTGTCAGGTAGACATGAGCATCGACCCACATGACCCTTTACGATCTAAAATAAAAAAATATTATAATATTAGGGGCGCTACATCCTACTATCAACCTGTTTGCCGAAATGTAGCTTTTTACGTCAAGCAGTTAGCAAAATCGTTATTAATCAGTGACCCGATTTTTTGAAATTCCTTGTATAAATTTACAATACAAAAAATAGTGTTGAAAGGTCTGGGTCATCATTCCAAAAAAAAATCATTTAAATCGGTGCATATATATATATATATATATATATATATATATATATATATATATATATATATATATATATATATATATATATATATATATATATATATATATATATATATATATATATATATATATATATAGATATATATATATATATATATATATATATATATATATATATATATATATATATATATATATATATATATATATATATATATATATATATATATATATATATATATATATATATATATATATATATATATATATATATATATATATATATATATATATATATATATATATATATATATATATATATATATATATATATATATATATATATATATATATATATATATATATATATATATATATATATATATATATATATATATATATATATATATATATATATATATATATATATATATATATATATATATATATATATATATATATATATATATATATATATATATATATATATATATATATATATATATATATATATATATATATATATATATATATATATATATATATATATATATATATATATATATATATATATATATATATATATATATATATATATATATATATATATATATATATATATATATATATATATATATATATATATATATATATATATAGATATATATAGATTATATATTTAATGAAAGAACTAAGTACCCGATTTGCATACCATCACTACTAACGCACTGCGACAGAAAGTGGATGGGTTTCGCTAGATGAAACAACTTATGTAGAATAACGACGTACCGCTAATTTTGTTTTTGTTATATTAGGAGTAGAAAGAAACAAATCATATTTAGTGATTTTAAAACTATTCAACAAAGTCAACCATCCTATTGCTGCATTTTTCAATAACTCCCTGGTATTACGCATGAAAAAGTTTTAGTGACAGTATATATATATATATATATATATATATATATATATATATATATATATATATATATATATTATATATATATTATATAGGAGAAGAGAAATATCAATTTCTCTGCGGTTCTTGGTCGTAAAAAGTTATAGGAAAGAACTACAAATGAGGAAATTACTCCTTCACCATTGTGTCAAGAAACGACTAAAACATGACGATGTTTGTTTCAGGGCCAAGGAGCCATTCTGAGACCGTGGTGCATGCCCGGCAAGGCTCATCAGGCAGTTTCCTTGGAAGGTATCACTATTAAACCCTGAAAAAAACAAGGTGTCTCATGTCGTTCGACTTTGAAAGTTGATGAGGAAAATAGGCAACCAGTGGCGCCATCTGTAGGTGCTATGATGTAACTAAAAACATGCATTGACAGTCGTAATGAGTTTCATAATACGAATATTGAATAAATTGACAATTACATCTTTTTTGATAATTGGTATTTTAAAAATTAAGTTTTAATAAGTCACCTTAAATTACCGTAAGTTTTTTTTACGTTGTTTTAGTTATAAATTCTTTTTTTTAAGTTGTTTTAGTTACGTCAATGCCACATACGCACTTGAGTAGCATGTAAAAACAACTCAATTTAACGAGTGACTTTAGAGAAAGTTTACCGTCTGATATAAAAGCACCGGTAAACGGAGCAATTTCAAGCCAAAATCGAATTTTGGATTTGGACGTTTCCATAAATTCAAGTTTTGCAACGAATTGATTACAGCACTACTGCAGTAATAAAATTGATTGCAGCACTAGAGATGTAATACTACGAAACTATTTTTAAAACTGTAAAATTGTTATTAGATAAAAATAATATACTTGTTCTGCTATTTTAACTTAATTAAAAAATCCAAAGCTGTGCTCAAGTCCATAAATTATGGAATATTTAAAAATGCAAGTGTATTTCACTCAGTCGTAATTTAATTACTTACAAACCGATTTATGATTTTTGTTTATTATAGGCAATTAATTCAAGAATTAAAAGCAGGATAACTAATGTTTTAATAGACTTTCTTGTACAGGATGAGGCACAGTGCATAAAAATTTCGTAAAATATAAATTGGTTGCGTTGAAAATGCCAGCTGAAGAAAAAATTATTATTGTACAAAAACACGGCATATTTTCAAGGAACAGTCTTAAGCTATAACAAATGTACACGGAGGTAATTTGGTTCATAAAATGTATCAGCTACGTTAGCATTGTCCATTTTTTATAATTATTCTTGATGAACTACTAACTGTTACTAAGTTTAGAGATGTATGTTGAATAGTCATTTGTAAGTATTTACCTAAAATTACATTTATTTATGAATACAATTTTAGTTGAAATAATTTTTCTTTTTATTTCCACAAGGAAAATATATTTTGACTAAAGAATTAACAATTCTAATAGAAACCATACTATGTAACTCATTACTGAAACAAGATTTTAACGATGGATCGTTATGGTTTTTCGCGATATATTCTTATGCAATCTAATATATATATATATATATATATATATATATATATATATATATATATATATATATATATATATATATATATATATATATATATATATATATATATATATATATATATATATATATATATATATATATATATATATATATATATATATATATATATATATATATATATATATATATATATATATATATATATATATATATATATATATATAAATTACGAGTGAGTGAAATACACTTGCATTTTTAAATATTCCATAATTTATGGACTTGAGCACAGCTTTGGATTTTTTAATTAAGTTAAAATAGCAGAACAAGTATATTATTTTTATCTAATAACAATTTTACAGTTTTAAAAATAGTTTCGTAGTATTACATCTCTAGTGCTGCAATCAATTTTATTACTGCAGTAGTGCTGTAATCAATTCGTTGCAAAACTTGAATTTATGGAAACGTCCAAATCCAAAATTCGATTTTGGCTTGAAATTGCTCCGTTTACCGGTGCTTTTATATCAGACAGTAAACTTTCTCTAAAGTCACTCGTTAAATTGAGTTGTTTTTACATGCTACTCAAGTGCGTATGTGGCATTGACGTAACTAAAACAACTTAAAAAAAGAATTTATAACTAAAACAACTTAAAAAAAACTAACGGTAATTTAAGGTGACTTATTAAAACTTAATTTTTAAAATACCAATTATCAAAAAAGATGTAATTGTCAATTTGAAACATAAATGTGACAAGGTTAATTTCGTACATTTAGTGCATTATTTTACGAAAGTAGATACAATTTTATTCAATATTCGTTTTTAGTTACATCATAGCACCTACAGATGGCGCCACTGGTTGCCTATTTTCCTCATCGACTTTCAAAGTCGAACGACATGAGACACCTTGTTTTTTTCAGGGTTTAATAGTGATACCTTCCAAGGAAACTGCCTGATGAGCCTTGCCGGGCATGCACCACGGTCTCAGAATGGCTCCTTGGCCCTGAAACAAACATCGTCATGTTTTAGTCGTTTCTTGACACAATGGTGAAGGAGTAATTTCCTCATTTGTAGTTCTTTCCTATAACCTTTTACGACCAAGAACCGCAGAGAAATTGATATTTCTGTTCTCCTATATAATATATATATATATATATATATATATATATATATATATATATATATATATATATATATATATATATATATATATATATATATATATATATATATATACTGTCACTAAAACTTTGTCATGCGTAATACCAGGGAGTTATTGAAAAATGCAGCAATAGGATGGTTGACTTTGTTGAATAGTTTTAAAATCACTAAATATGATTTGTTTCTTTCTACTCCTAATATAACAAAAACAAAATTAGCGGTACGTCGTTATTCTACATAAGTTGTTTCATCTAGCGAAACCCATCCACTTTCTGTCGCAGTGCGTTAGTAGTGATGGTATACAAATCGGGTACTTAGTTCTTTCATTAAAGTGGATTCATATGGAATTGGCGTTATAATATACTTTTTTAAAAAACTCTTCAGTATAGGGTTCCTAAGTATGTTCAATGGAATATTTGCGATGATAAAAGCCTTGCATAAGCCCTTTTCATTAAACTTCGAACGTTTGGGTCTTGGTAAAAAGGCTGTGGTGATCAAAATTTATTTTTTCAGAACAGACTTTTTATTCATTCGGTTCTGATGTTTCGAAGTTGTTATATGTTGAGTAACTGGGAATGTTTTGTTGGCAGTAATAGTTACTTCACAATATATATAATGCCCTACACTTCCATCAGAAATAAAATATTTCACAAACTGATTCAACGCGGTACTTCACAAACGATTTCTTTTCGGGATTTTAAAGGGGTTTAAATGATAACGAGTAAACTAGATCCGAATAAGGAAATATTTTTAAATATTGGTCGTGAAAGGCCGATAAGCACAAACACTTTTTTTGTATGGTCCATGTAACCTAGGAATTAAAAGTGCCAATTGGGTTGTAAGAGTCAACCCTTTTTTGTTATGGTTTAAATCTAAATAACCTATTTATAATTCTGTTTTATTGGTGTCTATGTCTTTGTTTGCCATAGCCGAACTGGTTAATTTATTAAGATATTAAATTAAGTTTTTTAGGAATACACAAATATGGTAATACAAAAATGAGGATATTGTCTGTGATTCCCATATCCTAAGTCTATTAATAAGTATTTTATTATGCACATTTGTTCACCTGCGAATTTGTATTTCTTATCGTTTTGGAGAACCCAGTGCTCGTACCTCGAATTTGTAGTACCCTATTTGTCGGTTTTGTGATTTAATGTGTATTGTATACATTGTATATGTGTCTGTCTTTAATTACTCTGGAAAAGTTTTATCGTTATTTCCCATATTGCAGCGAACCACATCGTAGGGAATGTTTTATTTCATTCGTGGTGTGAACATAAACCTGAAGACTTGCGGTTGTCATAAATAAATTACAAGATTTCTTGTTTTAATCTCGAACCAACATAGCCGCAAACCAAGAAAGCGAAATTATTTTCGCACAGCAACTTGGTATATTTCGATCTTTTTACATTATGCATATTTAAGTTTGGAAGACTTAGAGAGGGGTATTAGGTACAAATTTCAGATTCATTACTGAGAAAAGTTAATATCTTGCATGAGGTATAAAAAATGCATTCAGTTGTTGTCGTGAGTCTATGTTCCTCAAAGAACATTTATAATTGAATTTTCTTAATCTTTCAAGTTTAAAATCTTTCTGGGCAGCTAATCAGTTGTAGACAACTACTGTTACTGTTGTATGCTAGGGTGTCTTACAACTGGACACTCGATTTTACCCACTCTTAGTTTACTTAGGATATACATTGAAAGATCTAACTTATGTAGTTTTTTCTGGGCGATCGAAATATTAGAATAGAATAGAATAGAATAGAATAGTTTATATTACCATAAATACATTGTTGTATAAAGGGTCGTCAAAAAGTATATATTGTTGCGAATTTAGCCTTAGTTATAGATTTGTTAAGATTTAGATGAATTTATTTATTATTTGTTTTTTTATTAAAGTAGACTTACCTTAATTTTTATCCATGTAACGACTATGATAGTGTCAAAAACCGTTCTCGAATGTTCTGTTAGGCTTAATTCTTCTCACCCTCTAGTATTTAGATTATTCTAGAATTTTCTAGATTATTCCATCCTTTTCTAAAGGCTATATTAATGTACTTGAGATTTCGAAGTGTTAAAAACCTGACATTGATAAGTTTAAAGTTACCTTAGTTACGATTGTTAGGTATTTACCTGTGATACCTGTAACCTGTGTTTTGAATAAAAGGAGTGCCATTCAGAAACTACGTGTTTGTGTACCGGCCAATCCGAAACAATATATATATATATATATATATATATATATATATATATATATATATATATATATAACAAAAGAAAAAGTATAAAATATAAATATAAACTTATAATACACATTAAAAAAACAAACACAAATAAAAAACGTACATGTAAAACATCTTTAAAAAAATGTTTTTTAGAAAAATAAATACACATAACATTAAAATAATATATACATAACATTAAACATTAACATTAACATAACATTAAAATAAATACACATAACATTAAAATATAAAATCTGAACAATTACTGAGAAAAGTCAAAAACATTATATTAAACAAAAAGTAAATATAAATAAATAAAGAAATAAACGTCACATAAAAAAACAGCGGAACATGCCAATTTTTTGACATTAATACCAAGTATACAGGGTGATTCGTTCAGACACTGTGACATCTATGATAATTTTATTAAATGGAATACCTTATTTTTTCTAATATTTGGGACATTTTTCATATCGCATTTTCTATATCTAAGTTCAACAATTGTTTTCGAAATATTGATTTAAAGTTGACAATTTCGGACTTTGAGAGGCTATTGATCGAATCAAAAAACTGAATGCACCAATCTAAAGAAGAGAAAAGTGTCTGAAATTCATATATTTTTGACATAATAAATCTCGCCGAAAGAGGCGCTTGTTTCTAAAACTTGCTTATTTAATTTTGTTCGACCCCAACCACAATCACGAAATTCCCGCTCAGTTTATGACAAAACTATACGCGTCACGGCATAACATATTGTGCTCATGACATGATTAGCGTATTTTTTTTACATTGAACTTGGTGTCAGAAAAAAAAACGCTTTTTTGATCTTTACGTAGAGTTATTAACGGTACAGTACACATTAGTGGTCACTTTTTACTGAAGTTATGGAGAAATTAATTTCCTAAGATTTCAAAATTTCAAATTTTCTTCCTTTCGCGCCTATTTTCTTAACGAAATTCAGAATAAAACTGTATTAGCCAAATCTCAAAAACGCAGCATTGGATCAAAACTTTGGATAGGACATAAAATAATAATGTTATTTCAGCCTTTTCGGACTGTTGTGGCGCAAAATTTTACAATATTTTAGATACCTAATTTCCAAAATGTATAAGTATGGCAAATTTCAGAGTCGTACAATATATTGAGGTGTTAAATTTCGTTTTTATTGGACTAAGACTTATGGTACGAAGGTATTAATGTGCAATTCGTTTTGCTCTATGTCGAACCATTTAGATTTTACAGTTTCTTAAAGTATCAATTTTTAAAATCTCAATGTCAAAAATGGAAATTATCTATCCTTTTAAAATATCTCTAGATACGAAAATGCAATCTGTTAAATACGGAACCATTTAGTTTTCTATTGTTTCTTATAAATGCAAATATGTTTAAATTCGCTTAAATAAAAAGTAAATTATATGTTAATTAAAAAAACCCGACAGTCCCATTTAAGATATAATGTTAATTGCTGTTACCATGCAATTCTTATTATTAATTACATGTAAATTTGCAGAATTAGACTAGTTGCATTAAAATGGAGTAAAATGTTTCACTGCTGTTATACAAATAAAAGGTCAATTGGGATTTTCTCCGTAGTTAAAAGTTAAATAGAAACCTAATCTGAATATGTAGCAGCTAACTGCCAGCAGTTTTTTTTAAATAAAGTAAAAGACAAACTAACATTTTAATAAAATATGTAATTATAAAAATTTATGAAAAATGCATTTTAAATTATAACGTATGTCTAAATACAGGTTCAGAATAAAAAAGGATTTAATTTAAGTTACAGGAGGTGACCTAGATCAACCAATGAACATTTTGTTAATTTTAACCAAATTTGGTAATGCCTTCCATCAACTAACAGTTGTTTAGCTTGCTAATTTACAATATTTCTTACTTATAAACTGCGTACTAGAATAAATTTACATCTTGTGAAAAAAAAAACATAAAATAGAAATATTGGCATAGGTCATATTAACAAAAAGTTGTTTCTACGTGGCCACATATCCCATCTTACATTACATATTAGTGATTTATGTGCTGAAAATATTATAATTTTAGTAGCTCTCTATCCATAGTCAACCCATATATACTCCAGCGATGTGACGTAAGTGTATTTAAGTCGATGAAAATATCCTGGAGAAAAGTCGTACATGAATGAAAATTTAATCATTCACAGGAAACCATAAACAAAGTCAACTTTGCCATTCTTTTTCAAGAAGTGTTTCAAAAAGTTACTTCAGAATCTCCAAAGAATCGTTTTAAATAAGGGTTATATCCATGGTCTCCAGATGAAGTGGATTTTCCAAAATGTTTAAAATAATCTAATATTATCAAAGATGATCAAAGGAAAAAACTTCAACAAAACCCTCAAGAAGTCAAAAAATGGTTGGAAGGCACATAGCTGAAGATGCTCTAATAGGGTTTAGGCAAAGCGGAAAGTTGAGTTTACTTAATTATTCAAGGTTTGGCGAAAATTAACGAAAGAGTGTGAAGAAACGGAAGAAGCAAAAAATACAGATTTAGCACGACTAAGTACTTCAAAAAAAACAGACAAATCTGAAAATTTGTCAAATACAGATTTAGCAGAACCAAGTACTTCAAAAAAGTAGAGAAATCTGAAAATTTGTTAGTAAAAACCAATGTAGTGATAGTGCAAGAAACTCTGGAAAAAATACCCTCAGTGTTTATCAAACAGGTCAAGTGTGCGCAAACCCTTCTAACACAGAGTCTCTGTTTTCAGAGGCTATAAGATGGCCATCATCGACAGTTTCAGTTACAAAAGCCAAAAGAAACCTTGTTAAAGTGCCATCGATTGTGACATCTAAAGATTGGAAGAAATACTATTCAAAGACCAGGAAAAATGACAAAAAGATCAAGAAAAAGAAAAGCGACAACAGGAAAGAGAACTGAAAAGATTGCGGAAAATCGAGGAGGCTAAAGCAAAGAAGAATACAAAAAACGAAAATTTATCAAAAAAGAGGCCTTTAGATGAAGACACTTCAACATTAGAAGATGAATCAATTGTGTATGATGAAACTTCAGACGAATCAGAAATGAACATAAACTCAATTATATTGACATTAAATTAAATTAGAATATTATTATGCTATATACTATGAAAAGCAGTTTTTTGTTGGAAGGGCAATAAAGATAGAAAATAATAACGTAGAGATAAATTTTTTGAAAGAATGATTGTAGAATTCATTTGTATGACCCCACAATCCAGACATAGATCTAATACATAAGAAATACGTTTTTTATGGGCCAATAACGCTGTGTAGAAAATGTGGCAAATACTGGACTTTAAGTGTGGTAAATATTGGAATAAATAAAAATGTATAGTGACAATTTGTGGTTTTTTATGTGGTAAAAAAAAATAAAAAAAATGTTTCTTGTCAGAAATAAAAATATGTTATTACTAAAGATCTTCCTGAGTGCTCAAAGCAATCCATATTATTAAATTGAGTTATTTATATTAAAAATGAAACACGCTTGTTGAATTTCCAGCACAGACTAATTTTATTAATAGCTATATAAGGGAAAATTATCAATAAGCATTTCTGCTGATGTGTTAAAATAATATCGCCTATATAAAGTACAGTGGCGCAACAATTTTGGGTTATACAGTTTCAACACTCCCACTAACACAAAATGATGATCAAAAATTTACTTTAATGGGTGTGTTATACCCAACAAATCCAAAAACTTATAATGTTTGACTGATGCCAAACCCTTTGTAAGAATATCGGCTGGCATGTTCGCTGTATCTAAATACTTAACTTCTACTAAGTTATCAGAAATTGCATCCCGAATAAAATGATGACGCGTGTCAATGTGTTTTGTCCTCTTATGGTACATTGAATTAGCAGACAATTTAATTGCGCTCTGATTGTCATTGAATATTCTAATACAATTAACAACTTCTGTTAACTCAGCTATTAAATTTCTTAAGTAAATAGCCTCTTTTGTAGCTTCTGAGACCGCCATGTATTCTGCCTCAGTGCTTGATAGCGCTACAGTCTTTTGTTTTCTACATTCCCATGATATTACGGAACCACAAAGTTTAAAACAATATCCTGTGTATGATTTGCGACCATTCGAGTCTGCAGCTCAATCTGCGTCAGCAAAACCTTCTAATTCCGTATTATCTTTACAAAACTTTAATCCATAATGCTTAGTGTGTTTTAAATATCTTAAAACGCGCTTAGCTTGTTTCCAGTGAGTTTCGTCGAAACAATTATTAAATTGACTCAGATAACTTACCGAAAATGCTATATCAGGTCTAGTCAAAACAGCGAGATACATCAAAGAACCGATCAGTTGCTGATATGGCAATTCCGTGTTAAATGGCTTTTCTGTTTTTGTAAGATTTACATTGACTTCCATAGGCGTACAAACAGTCTTGCAATCCAACATATTAAATCGTTTTAAAAGTTGATTTATATATTGCTCTTGATCTAAACAAATCGTTTTCTTGTTTTTATCAATACTAACTCTCATACCGAGACATTGCTTAACTTGTCCTAAGTCCTTAATCTTAAAATGTTGCCCTAACTCAAGTTTTAAATTATTTGTTTCGATCTTATCATTGGAAAAAATAAAAAAATCATCAACGTATACTGTTATAAAAGTCAACAAATTACCTCTGCTCTTAGTAAACAAACAAGATTCATGATCAGATTTCTTATAACCTAAATTCTTAAGATCAACGTCAACTTTTATGTACCATGCCCTAGCAGACTGCTTAAGTCCATAGATAGCTTTATTCAATTTCAAAATTGTATTTTTATTATGAGTTTTAAATCCCTCTGGTAACATCATAAAAACATTTTCTTCTAGAATGCCATTCAAAAAAGCGGTGGTAACATCTAAATGTATGATATCTAATTCTAATTTCACAGATAAGGCTATTAACAATCTAAAGGTGGAATGTCTTACAACAGGTGAAAAGGTTTCATCAAAATCGATACCTGGTTTTTGGGAAAAACCCTTCGCAACTAACCTAGCACGGTACCGCAGTTTGTTTTCACAATCAATTTTCTTTTTAAACACCCACTTGCACTGCACAATTGTCTGTTCTTGAGGAATGTCAACCAGCTCCCATGCTTGGTTTTCCTCGAAAGATTGCAGCTCTTCTTCCATTGCCCTTCTCCACTGGTCACCATCAGGTTGTGATAAAGCCTCTTTAACAGTTTCCGGATCAGTGTTCACATCAGAATTTTCTGAGTAAATGCAACTAAAACCATTTTCAAAATTTCTTGGTTTTCGCACACTCTCAGATCTTCTTAATACAATAGGAGCCTCTTCATCAGGAGACGAATCATCACTGTCATTACTGACAGCATTCTCCCAAAGTTTACCTGAGCTATTAGAGAGTAAGTCATCCTCAATTATTCCATTTGTAACATGATCTCCCACTGGAACTGATATTAGGTCATTATTATCTGCTTCTGTGTTTACTATACTGTTCACCATGATGTTCTCTTTATCTTTGATATTTTCCATTATGGTCACATCTCGACTCGTAAATATTGTATTTTTCGTAGCATTATATACTCGATAACCCTTAATTTCATCATCGTACCCTACTAAAATACATTTAACAGCCTTTTTGTCCCATTTTAAGCGTTTTTCTTTGGGAACATGTACCATTACTGTGCTGCCAAAAATTCTGAGATTTTTCACATCAGGCACCCTGCCTGTCCACAGTTCGAATTGGAGTTTTATCAATTCCAGAAGCTAATGACCGGTTTCGTAAATAGACTGCAGTGTGAACTGCTTCTGCCCAAAATATCTGTTCAAGGTTCGCATCAAACAGCATACACTTAGATTTTTCAACTACAGTCCTATTTATCCGTTCTGCCATTCCGTTTTGTTCAGGCGTATATGGGTTTGTTTTTTGACGGATAATTCCACAGGTTTTTAAAAATTTGTCTAACTCCCTGTTACAAAACTCTCCCCCATTGTCTGATCTCAAGATCTTAATCTTTTTGCCTTGTTGATTTTCGACCATTTTTGAAACAATCAAACACTTGGTCTTTTGTGTTTTCAAAATAAACAAAAACCATACGGCTAAAGTCATCCTCAAAAATTATTAAATATTTTGATCCTCCAAGAGACACAGTGTTCATTGGACCACATACATCTGTATGTACTATTTCCAAAATATCTTGCCCTGTGACCCTTATTCTTAAATGGTAATCTAGGTTGTTTACCCTGGCAGCATATTTCACAATTTTTCTGCCCTATATCTAGAACTCCTGGATAATTAAGTCCCTCGACAATACCATCCTTCATTTTATTCAGGTAAGCACTATTAAGGTGCCCAAAACGACGATGCCAAACTTCTCCTGAAATAACCGATTTCGTCGATAATAAACACATATCAACAGTCAATGTGTTTAGCTTATATACCCCATCCTTTAAATCAGCTGTTCCAACTAAATTATTTTGGTTATATAAAATCTGACAGCGATTATTCATAAAATTAACAGTGTTACCATTTCTTATCAGTTGACTTACCGATAATAAATTCGTTGCCAATTGGGGAACACACAACACAT
The DNA here is from genome assembly GCA_030620095.1 of Kuschelorhynchus macadamiae. Lineage (NCBI taxonomy): Eukaryota > Metazoa > Arthropoda > Insecta > Coleoptera > Curculionidae > Kuschelorhynchus > Kuschelorhynchus macadamiae. The sequence goes on from JAUTXW010005489.1 coordinate 84,686, forward strand.
TTTTAACAGTTATTTCGTAACTATCATGTCCAACAACAGTCGTTAAATTTACATCACCCGAACAAATAACAGGAACATTTGTCTTATTAGCCACCATAATTTGTGATATATTCGCTGAGCTTTCTATATTCTCCAGCCACTCTTTATTTGCAGTCAGATGTACACTAGCACCAGAGTCAATATACCAATCGAATTTATTGAATGATCCGTTCAGAAAAACTACACTAAAAGCGTTTGAAGTCTTCTGTTTACCAGTATCTTTATTAGCAATTTGTTTACATTTATAACATTTTATCTGTTTATTGACATTCACGCCCGATTTCAGATTTTTATTAGCGTTTCGGTTGTCATGCCAATCCTGTTTACTGGCAAACGCACTTCCACTGCTACTGACATCTATTTCCATATCCAATAGTTTAGTTCTAATCGAATCCGTTGTAATGGCAATCCCTGAGTGTTCAATTGCCATAATCATGGGTTGCAACTTATCTGGCAATCCGGCTAACAAAAGTGAACCAATCCATTCATCATTAATATCGAAACCTGTACCTCGTAGTTTCTGGCCTGTTTGGACAACTTGATTGACATAATTTGTCATAGAATCACAATTTTCCAAACGCAAGGAAATTAAACATCTTAACAAATTAATCTTTCTTGCAAAACCCTTATCGTCAAACAACGTCTTCAATTTATTCCATAATTCTAAAGTCGTTTTTGCATCTTTAATATGAACATAAAGTGACGTGTCAATTGTTAAGATAAGTTTTGCTTTGGCCTTGGCGTCATCGTCAGCTACAACTTCTGATATGCATTTAGATAGACCCTCTAAAACCAGATAGTTCTCCACAGCAAACGCCCAATCCCCATAGTTCTCTCGTCCTTTCAATCTTGGAACATTAACTATATAATTACCAGCCATTCTTGTGCGATTACTCGGAAATTAAACTAACAAAACACGATATCAAATTTCGGAGGTTATCAATCAATATCAATTATTCAACCTATTAAAAATGAAACACGCTTGTTGAATTTCCAGCACAGACTAATTTTATTAATAACTATATAAGAGAAAATTATCAATAAGCATTTCTGCTGATGTGTTAAAATAATATCGCCTATATAAAGTACAGTGGCGCAACAACAAACAGCATTTTGGGTTATACAATTTCAACAATTTAAAACTATAGTAACTAAACATTTAAAATCCAACCTTAATTTCATACTAGTTTTATATAAAACCAATTGTTGTTATTATTTTCAAAAAAAAAATGCTGGTCTAAATCAAAATAAAGCAGAATTTTCAAAAAGCTACATCAATTTTACTAATAATAGGTTTCAGGTGCAAATTTCTATTTACTTACACATAATACATTTCACAAAGTAGGTAAATGTACTATGTTTAAATTAATGGGAAAGTGCTACGTGGGAATTCCCATTTAATTAATGAAAATAAGATATTCATATACATCAGCAACAAATATTGTTTGACGATTATTGAATACTTTGTTATTGCCATTATTAATCTTTATTTGATTATATGGAAAAGGAACGCTGCTGTATGTTAACTTTAGAAAGTTGTTAATAGCACTGAAATCAATCCGATCGATTTAAAAACAACACAGATTGAATATTTTAATTTGTTGTTTTTTAGAAATAAACTACACCTTGTTACTAAATTGTTCATTACTTTTTTAATTTTTTTCCTGGGAATAATTTGATAAGAGGAAAACGTCAACATCATAAAAGTATTTATGTGAGTAGTTGAGACAAATATTCACTTTAGATTTAAAAAAAATCCTCTTGCCTAGTTAACTAAAAATAAATACGTGGGGTCAACTTTATTTTGCGTGAAAAGTTAGAAATTTGTAATTACTCTAAGGTCCATTTTGTGATAGCGTTTCCCCTGACTAATTTATTTTTGATCAACTGGGCCATCTTGTCAAGTTTTTATTTTTTTCGATACTGGTCTAATTTACATCCATTATACAAATGGATGGAATATCGCGATAGATTTCTAACCTATATAATCTGGAATGACAATCCAAATTCAGATTATTAATTATATTAACATTATATTACAATTTCTATCGAACTTTAAAATGCATTAAGGTCAGGCAAAACGGTACAGTCCTATTTTTTTAAATTTGTTATCAACAGCTGCTATGTTGAATTCATAGGGTCTCCTCTTGAGGAAGGGCGAGGAAACATATTTTATATATGACATTTATATATAAAATTTTGTTTTCTCTCTCCTCCCCGAGAGGAGACCATACGAATTCAACACTGTTAATAACTGTTTTAACAAAATAGGACTAGGCTACTTTGCCTGACCTTAATGCATTTAAAAGTTTTACAAAATAATATGTATTTTGAACAAAAAACACTCAGATTTATTTTATTAACAAATTGCATCATAAATACCCATATCGAAAAAAGTTCGGGTAATTTTGTAAAATTTGCTAGTAATTTTAAGGTATTTTATGCCAGTTGTTTTGGAAAAAATGCAGCTGCTTTTTCTTAAAAGTCCAAAACAACAAGAACACTTAATTTTACTTAACTTTAAATATGGTATGGTAATTCATTTTATTTTTATATATTTTCAAAATCCGATCAGTTTGAATAAACAGTTCGACAGTTAAAAATAAACTAACCATATCATTTGCTTGCGTCACCATTTAATTAAAACGTAGGCTATATTATTTGGTTCAATGTTTTTAGAAGCGCACTTTAGGTCTACTTGTTTAGAAACACAATGCAAAACATTATGATTTTAAGAGACAAAAGATTAGCTTACAACAGCCTAAAACTGATCTATAAACGAAGTTAACCAGTATTTCGGATGGAGTTTTTATTTATTGAACTAAAAACTAAAAAGTAATATTTAGTTAAGTTAAATATTAAAGCTACAGAAGAACCCCCTCCTCACTGATCAAAATTGCAAGCAGTACCTACTTAGTAAAACTTTCATAAAAACAGAATTTTTAAAATTTTGAATATTTCTTAAATACTTGACCTTTTCTCAATTATATTAGCTTCTCACCTCTCAAGTATATTAGCGTCTCACCTCTCAAGCTTTTAAGAAAATATTCAAATTTTAAAAAAATCTGTGTATATGTAAGTTTCAATAAGTATGTACTGTTTGCCCCTTTGATCAGTGAGGGTGGGGTTATTCTGTAGCTTTTATATTTAAAATATTATTTGTTTTTATTTCAACAATTTATAAATAAAAGCTTGCTTTTGAAAAGATTTTTTACGTTTTTCGTTATTTCATTTTGAACTTACATTAGAATTTGTTTAATTATGAGTATTAATATAATTTTACCTTTCACTGGTGCCTATTCATCTGTTTGATTTTAAATTTTATTCAAAATCGAGATCAAACACGACTGGGTTATCTTGTTTAGTTGAGGATTTCCTATGGACTTTTCCGGAGCCATCATCAGACCCTGGATACCAGCTCTAGGTCTAGAACATGTAAATTAGACCCTAGATACCATTAAGTCTTTAGTATTTGTTAAAACATATCAGACGAGTCCAAACACGACATTATGTTGTGTAGTTAAGGACTTCTTATGGCTACCTTCCCTGTTCCATCTTCAGACCAGCTCCGTGGTACCATATTATTGCATTGTCACCGAAGATACATAGGTATGCCAAACAATCGGATGCCATCCAATGCTTGAAAAATGAAGTAAAAATTTTAAACCGGAAATACAGACATACCAAGGAAGCAAGTTAAAGAAAGGCTTGTAAAAACAGAAAACCATTGTTCTACTATCGTCAAAGTGATGTTAACGTATTTAATAAAATGTTTACTTTTGGTCATAAGTATATTACTATACATAAATATAACTTGAAAAATTAATAAAAAGGGTATTTAACTGCTTTTGTTCCATTTTCCTTCATTAAAGGACCTTTTTTTGATAAATACAAGGAAATGTTCTAATTTAACTATAGTTTTGCGTATTTGGGCAAAAATATATATGTGTTTGAAATTAAACTTTTATTTTAAGATTTTTAACTTGTTCACTCAGTTTATAGTTCAAAGAAGGCAAGCCAATATAGTTAGTGATAAATTTATGCCAACATTTTAGATCTGTTTTTAAAATTATTAATAAATATCCTGGAAGCCCCGGGAACCCCTCTGAATTTAACCCTGGTTATCAGACACAAAAAATCGAAATAAAGAAATATCTGAAATGTATAGATCAGACAAAATGGGAATTTGCATCTCACAAAACCATGTTGATATCATCAATTATTGCCAAGCAGATCTATAAATTCGCAATAATGTTCTAACAGTGAATGAGCATTGACAATATTGATACGACATAGCAATACACTTTGAATGTTATAAAAAACACATTTACACATCTTAACATTATTTCAAACCATTAACATTGAACATTTTTTAGAATCTGCACAACAAATATTTCTTTTTAATTGTCTTAAAAACCACCACTTTCTTTGACAGTTATAAAAAATACTAAATTAGTAATAGTAAATAATTAACTCAATGCCAATAGCGACGCTTATGAGAAAACAAATTTATCGATTCTCTATTTCATCTACTCTCTTTAAATAACGTTAAACATTGTTCGTGCGGAACTCGTTCATAATTAATTATTTTTACGAAATAATTTTATTAGTTAAATACTTAGATATTTTTTTAACTGTATTGAATCATGGCTAAATTTTTTTTTCAGGTAAAATTTACTCTTAACAATTCGACCTAGTTTTGCTAAAGGAGAAAGTATATAAGGTAAGAAAATTTCTCTTTCAAACGAATAAATTAAGGGTACTTATTAACCTCGTTTCTTAAGTACATTCAGTCAGTCATATGCGGGTAATTGGAAAGTTAGTGAGTGTCTGTTCAGCTTTAAGAAGATACTGAAGTATCTTCTTAAATCAGTTGATTATTCACTCTCACGGCACAACACTCTTAGGTGATTTACATCGATACATTTCTTTGTACTTAGTACATTTATATTTACTTAGTTTTTCTATCTTTCCATCTAAAATGATTTAATTTGTTTTGTAATGCAGTTTATAATATTAACAGAATAGTACCCTTATGTATAAAAGCATGAGATTTGGCGTGATATAATAATAGGTATAATAAAACATAATTTTAAGGATATTGAGCCGCATACTGGCCAAATTTTAAAATTTTCCTTATAAATTGTATCTCTATATTTTCAGCTTTCAGAGTGTATTTGTAGAGGCTGAATTGCAGTTAGCGTTAGAATTAAACGAATACAACTTTATATTTATTATCATTTGAATCACCGAAACATAAATAAAAATTAGATAAATAACATGGTAACAGTCTATAGAGACCTAAATATTCAGTATAAATAATTACCAAAAGTACTAGGCTTGTAACCATTATTTAAAATATACGTGCTCCAATAAAACATTCTAAAAGTAACCAATGCAGTATATTTAATTGAAGAGAATTTACAGTACCAATTTTCTATCGACTATTGCACACTCTCGTTACGAAGGTTTCTTTTTTAGCCATTTTATTATATTCAGCGTTATTTCCCAACAGCTTAAACGCAGCGACTTTTCACGATCATAGATTTCAGGCATTACCTCTCCTTTAAACTTTATAAGTATCACCTTTAAATGTCAATTCATTCCTGTGGCTCAACTGTTTTATATTTAAGATATTCTAGCATTCCTTCCGACAGCCGCCATAGTAAGGCAAATCACGATTCCAGTGATTGGTGTCTTTGGCCCCGAGAAATGTTAAATAAATCTGATATACCACATTATGCCATGCTATTCTGTGATAAATTAGAATAATAATGTTAGGTTACCTATTTTTTTTTTCATTATCTTTAAGGAATTTCTGCTTATAATAAATTCTCGTTTATCGCAAAATTATAAAAACAAATTAAGTCGTATTTACATTGTTGCAATTTCTATTAATTCCCGCAAATATATTTTTTTAAGTTTTGTAAATTAAAATTAATTGTATTTAATGAAATAATATTCTATTTATGTAAGAAAGCAAATGCTAACAACATTTTAGGACACTACCTTAACATTATCTGACAAAAATTACAGTAGGGCTACCAAACCCGATTCTCTAGATACAGCTGCAGAGAGGCCTTTACAATGGACTTCACCAGCCTTATCAAAAAACCTACGTACTTGCTATGCATCTGCACACAGAACCCATTGGACCTCATTTTCACTACCCATCCATCCATCCATCTATCCATCTATCCATCCAACTAATCAATTGTATCGTTGTGCTGGGTTCATCTGACCACTAATTGTCTCATACAACTGGAAGTTGTTGAATCGATGAAACAAAAAGGTCTGTGTGTATAACGTGTATAATATCAAACTCCAAAATTATAGCAGAGCGCTTTCGACTAACTAGTCATCATCAATCATAATTCTACTCATCAGTGAACAGGTAGAAATATAGATGTACTAAATCAATGTACTAAAAACGTTTTACATGTTGCTAAGACTAAACAAAAGTTGACGAGCGCCAAATTACCTTTATTTTTTTTTATTTATTGCTTAAAAGGCAGCCATCATTCATATAGGCATGATGAGACAAATGAAAATTTGATACCCCTGACTGATGGCAAACCAGAGCCAGCCTTGAGTAATGCTTTCACAATAAGGAGCAGATTTTCCTTAAATCTTGATACAAGGAAGGTTGCTTCACTAGGCATCGTCGAAATAGATGCGATCTTTTTCTGTTTCACAGATACTACCATCTGTTTTATTCTGACAAATTATCATTTATTATGCCTTTCTTAGTTATTCCTGCCAGGGAAACACTATGACCCACATGAGTCTCTTTACCTTCCGACTGCAAAGACCAAGGACCTCCCACTGTGGTTGTGTCCCTATTATAGAATATGTTACCAGCAGAAGTCTTTCTTTCCGCCATCTTGAATTCGTAACAACACGTTACCAGTTTATCTCTCTATCACAGTTAATGCTTGCACAAGTTTTGATATTAATCTAATGAGTAGTTTTCTCAGGCCGATTTTTTAAATATTTTAATAGGCTGCCATTTTGTTTTGATATTTTATCAAAATGTTGCCAGTTCATTCTTATGTAACACTTGATTTTTGTGCAAAATTTGAGGAAATTGGATAATTAATTTTTTTAGTAATAATTTTTTTAACATTTCACTAGGCCGCTATCTTGTTCCGGTATATTGGATTTTTACCAAAATATTACCAGGTCAACCCCATATGACACTTAATCTTTGACTAAAATTTGAAGTCATTCTGATAAGTAGTTTTTAAGCTAAGCCGTGATCTGACAGTTCGACAGACAGACCGATGGAATTGATAAAACATATTTTTTGGCATCTAGGGACGCTAAAACCTGAAAATATATCAAACCTGAGAGGGTATTTTTTTTACGATTACAAAATATTTTATTTGACCGCCATTTTGTTCCGCCATCTTGAATTTGTACCACAGTTGTACTAGTTGATCTCTATACCACAATTAGTTGTGGCACCCAATTTGAAATCAGTCCATTATGAAGTTTTTTCAGGTTGAATTTCTAAACATTTTATTAAGACGTCATTGTGTTCCACCATCTTGGATTTGTAGCAAAATTTTATCAGTTGATTCCTACATAATACTTGATTGAAGTCAATCGGGTAGTTAGCTATGGCGCGAACAGACAGACCGACAAACATATAGACAGACCCACGGAATTGAGGAAACATGTTTTTTGACATCTAGGGACCCTGAAACGTAAATATATGAAAAAATCTCGGAGGGTGATTTTTTTCACGATTACAATACTTTTCTTTTACCACAACTTTACCAGTTTATCTCTATATCATACTTAATGCGTGTACAGAATTTGAAATTAATTTAATAAGTTGCTCTTCTCAGGCCGATTTTTTAAATATTTTATTAGGCCGCCATTTTGTTTTGCTATATTATCTTGTTCGGGCATATTGGATTTTTACCAAAATATTACCAGGTCATCCTCACATGACCCTTAATTTTTGACTAAAATTTGAAGTTAATATGAAGAGTAGTTTTTAAGCTATGCCGGAAACTGGCAGACAAACCGATATACGGACAGACGGAATTGATAAAATATCTTTTTGACATCTAGGGCCGCTAAAATCTGTAAATATGTAAAATCTGGAGGGTGTTCACGATTGTAAACCGCCATTTTATTCCGACATCTTAAATTAATACCAAAGTTTTACTTATCGATTCAATACATAATAATTAGTTATGGCACACAATTTGAAATCAGTGCATTAAGTAGTTTCTTCAGACTGAATTTTTAAATATTTTGTTATGCCGCCGTCTTGGATTCGTGTCAAAATTTTACCAGGTGATTCCTAGAGAATACATCATTTTTGTGCAAAACCAGGTAATCTACGCTGTAAACTTGCTTTTCGTGTCATTTTTAATTAACGGAATTTGAATTGTATCAGAAAAAAATATTTATTATATTATGAGCTAATTTTGTCCATGCAGTTTTCCGTAGTCATTAAATTAACGACAGAAATGCAGACTCCGGAACCAGCTCTCAGCTTCTGCATAGCGTAGTGAAAAGCCTCCTAAAAATGCCCTGCAAACGGACTAGGGATTGTAAACCTCAGAACCAGCTTTTGCATGACGTGAAAAGCATTTTCACTAAAAGGACTGAAGAGGGCTTAAAGGGCGGTCGAACTGGCCCTCCAGAACTATCCAGAACAAAGAAGACAGGTCAAGTCCAAGTCAGATTTTAAATATTTATCTTAATCCAACATTTTGTTAATTAAGTTTGAGTTAGTATGAGTAGTTTTACATGAGGTTTGAGTTCATTGTACCATGATACACATACATTTAGCTTTAGATGCAATATCGCAAGTTCTAATATAGAAGAATAATATTGATTGTTACAAAAATTAAATGAAAGTTAATGTGAAACTAGCTTAAATTAAAAAGTTTTCGAATTAAATATAAGATTAAAAACTCTTGTTTAAAAATGAAGCTCTTTTATATGTTTTGATCATCATTGTAATTGAGGTAATTTAACTGATCATGAAAATATTATCAAGGAGTATTCACGCTAAAATTTCTCGTAGGAAAACTTTTATAAATGGTGACTGTTAAAACATCACTGAAACCATCAACCACCAAAGGGTTTGGGACTTGTTTTAAAAGATAGACAAAAAAGTCAAATATAAAAGATTTAAGATTTTTTCTGAACCGCCAAAATTTGCTAAAGAAATAAGCAAATAATAACTAAACTTCCATTCCAACTTGAAAATTAGTCTTTGTGAAGTCGGCATTAAACTACTCTTAATTCTTAATTAATCACAAAAAGACATTAATGTATTGAGTGTAAAATGTTTATTTAGTGTCTTAATTAGTTTGACACCAACTTTTAACATGGAATCAAATTTTATTTTTTGCTTTTTGGTCCTTTTTTTCAGATATAAGTTCTGTTTTTTTATAAACATGTTGATTTTGTTCTTTTTAGTTCGATTTATACAAAATTCTATTGCAAAGGTTAGCCTTAAAGTTTTCGGGCCCTAAATCTAGGGGAAAATTTTGTACGTCCTGCATAAAATAAACAATTCGCTAGTGGATCCACTGCATATGTTTTCCACAACCACGTTACTAGTGATTTATAGAAACCGCCATTCATATATTATATAGAAAATTAGACATACACATTGCTAAAAATTAAAACGATTTGTAAAATTTAACTTCTATCATTAAATTCCCGGAAAACCACATGCAACACGATATTTGTATAATACCTCCTTTTTCTTCTTAGTCCACCCTCCACCGCTATACACTTCCCTCATTGACACAAGAAATGTGTTGTACCAAGAATAACGATATTTGATATTTATGTTTAACTTGTATCAAAATTTATAATAACCGAAATAATCTGTCGAAAAAATTGATCCTCCTCGGGGTATTACATCTTGGTCCGCGAAATTACTTTTTTGGTTGATTTCATTTCATGCGCCATTCTGCCATTTTTAATTTTTTTATAAGATGCTTGCTATGGACCATCCGACACTGCGTGTACTTACATTTTAAAAAATACATAGGGTCAAATTGATAACTTCCTCCTTTTTTGAAATGGGCGTTGACTTTGTTATTTTAAATGGGACTCCCTGTATATTAATATTTTATTAAATTAGGTATCTCTTTGCAGGTCACAAATATATCAGGGTTGATGATTTAATGAAATCCAAGTTATATTTTGTTCGGTTTAATAGACTTACATGCAACTGTGAAAAAAATATAAATTAAAATGATTTTTGACAAAACTAGGGGCACTCAAATTCCTTTCATGGTTATAGGACTATCTATATTATGTTCAGGTCATCAATATGACATATTCTATTGTAATAGTCACGGGATCATTGGTGTTTTTGAATATACTATAAATAAGACAATAGACTTGAAGAAAGCTTGCAGAAATTTCCAAACAAAATTAGGAGAAATCTGTGAGAAAGTTTGGCGAAAAATTTTAATATTCACCATGAGAATTGTTTAATCTAGATAATTAAGGAAATAATAAATTCATAGCGTTTTTTTTTTATATTTTGAAAATTACTGCTGATATGCTTGAATTATTATTAAATTTGGATACTTTGCACATTCAAGTTTAGTTAGTTAGCCTACATCAGTTCAGTTATTGTATTCTTGCATTGTGATTGTGATTCAATTTTTCTTCAAAATTTTGTTTATTTCATTCTGTTATTGTTATCAAGTCTTATTTGTAACCTCACTTGGTCACTCTCAGTTAATACTTAAATTAATATTTTAGATTTATGTTTTAATAGGCTGACTGTTTTGATTATTTAGGTAATCTAATTTAATACATTTTTATGAATATAGGAAGAAGGCGACCTTCCACCAAAACAATCTCGTCCAGTCGCTTAAATTTGCTAGAATGACACTGGTTCTTAATACTTGACAGTTCAAATATATTTAAAGATTGGGTACATAAAAAATATTTGGTTATAAAATACCTGGCATGGCAGTGGTGGAAAAGTTAAAAAGAATATCATATGTCCACAATATCATGCCTTTCCTTAATGTACGGGGGTATTCCAGACCCCCGTGAACCCCCTCCCATAAATACGCCACTGGTTCTTGCTAAAGTTTTTTTTTGGAATTCACTTTTTTAAACTTCTTTATTCGTTTTGTCAATTTTAGCAAAATGCAAATTTTCATTAAAAAATCGTTGCACAGTCGTGCAATAAATCAGCATTATGTAACAAAAATTTGGCCAAAAAGAAGCGAATTTCAACCGGGATCTCAAAATGTTAAATTTATACCTCTTGTTGATACCAAAAATGTCCTTTTGCCTCCTCTTCATATTAAACTTGGGCTGATGAAAGACTTTGTGAAGGCTTTGAATAAAGATGGTGATGGATTTAAATACCTAAGACAAGTGTTTCCCCAGTTAAGTGATGCCAAATTAAAAGAAGGCATTTTTATTGCTACAAATCAGAAAATTGCTGGACGATGTCAATTTTACGGAAAAGCTTACCAGGCAGGACTCCGGGCATAGAATTCATTTGTTAATGTAGTAAGAGGATTTTTAGGGCAACAATATAGATGAAAATTATGAACAATTAGTTAATGAACTCTTAGATGCCTATAAAGCGCTACGTGCTACAACTTTCTATTTGTCATTTTCGTATTTGGATAGGTCCATTCTATTAGATTATGATATTCTGATTTGTGTTGCAACAAAAAAATTTTTTTTTGTCGGCTAGTGTTATTATTCTCGGAAAATTATTATCGTTTTCAGGAATTATTCTAAAAAGCCATTCTCACTAAATTTAGAATTGGGTACCTTTTTTCGGTACAAATATTTTAGTTATAATTTAAAAGATTACATATAAATCAACATACTACTAGGCCAAAGCGTACTTAATTAAAAGAGAAAATACTTATCCTTCCACCCACAGAATTAGCAAGATGAAAATAAATATTAAAATTTATTAGCTTAGCTGCATAAAGAAAAAAGTACTTGGCACCCACCTGCATGCATAGAAATGATTCATGAATAATTTGTAGTAAATATTATATTTTTTAAGTGCACAAAGAAGTATTTTAAGCCTTCCAATATTGTAAAAAAGCTTTTTTGTTATGTTGTAAATACATATATTGATTTATTTTTTAATTTATAGTAACATGATATTTTTTATTGTATATAAGAGATAAAATTGTTCATCTTTTTAAGATGTTTAATGGGAAAACTATGATACGAAGCTTAATTTATTGTTTATAAAGTATAAAATAACTTGATTTCTTTTGCATTTATAATAAGGCCGGTGGTATGCTGGGATTCAGCTACAGAAGATTGAACAATGTGTTTCTTTTTAATACATCGTTCATGTTCTTTAAGTCTAGTGGATATTGAGCGTCTTGTTTCTCCCACATACACTTCTCCAAAGAGTCATGGAATTTTATATACTCCTTATGTGGCTTTTTATGTGTATTGAAGATTTTACGTAGGTTGGACCGCCGAAGCAATCTTCCCAATTTGTCTGTAGTGCCATGTATGTAAGGAAGAATAATACTACCTAACGGTGACTCCTTATCATTCTTTTTTCGCGAAGTTAGATCACTATACCTTTTAATTGAACGCGTAGCTTCGGCCAGTTTCGCTGTTTCCGATGGTAGGGTATCTTGATTAGCAATCGGAATGGCTCCAGAAACTAAGTGAGTTAATAACTGATTTCTTGTGCTGGTTGGTGGAGGGAATTTGCATTTAAATATATATTTGTATGCGTTGATTTTCTATACACAGATTATCCTAATATACCATTTCCATTTCTTTGAATAATTTCATATAGAAAGGAATTCGTTCCATTAGATTCTACTTCCATTGTGAATTTAATATTGCGATGTTGTTGATTAGGGTGGTCCAGAAATATGAGGAAATTTTCCTGTTTATGAGACCAAACAACAAAAGTATGATCTACATACCTAATAGCTACATAACTGCCCCTGAGGTTTGTTCATAAAAAGTTCCTTGAAAAATGAGGTAAGTAGATATAAGACTAGCTTCCACTGGGTCTGTTATGATATCAAGATTATTATGTTCCAATATGGAAATTGTGTCGTTAAAAGGAACATTTGTGTATGGCGATTCTACATCGAAACTGACCAATATCTTCGGGATCCAATTGGATTGCCTTAAGTTTTTTCACGAATGTTTTTCTAGTAAACGCATTAAGAAAATTTAAAAAAATATTTACCTAATTTGTATGTGGGCGAGTCTATTGCACTGACGATCGGTCGTAGTAGTACATTTTTCGTGTGTTTCTTGGGAAGTCCGTAAAACCTGGAGATCTTGGAGCTTCTTGGCTTTCATCATTTCTTCTCTGTTGGAGGTAGGTTGGATGCGTTAATTGAATTGGTGATGCGTCTCTTTATTCTACTTGTAGGGTCCGCCTGCACTACCTTATAGGTAGTGTTGACCAAAAGTGAGTTATCTTTTCCACGTAATCCGTTCCGTCCATGACGCACTAATACCTACTAATTTTTTAAAATTAATTTATATTTTTCCAAATTTAATGCCCAGGCTTGAAGATGCGTTGACCAAATATCATTTATTTTAATACAGTTTTCTCATAAAAGAACATGTTTTGACTTTAGCCATTTCTTCCATTTTTTTCCATGGATACTCTGCTCTCATCAAAAATATAGATTTGTTTACAAAATATTGCTAAGTTTAAACACTAATTAGCTACTGCCTTGGTTGACACATACGCACACAACTTTAAATTTAACTTTAATTTCTCCTTTTATAAGAAATGGTTGTAAAAAATTTTATAATTTGTTCCAGCTGTTCACAAAATGAATAAATCGAGTTAAGTCTGTCGTTAGTAAAGAAATTGATATGCAAATCATTAATACATTTTCGCATGCAATTTTTAGTATCTCTCTTTTCAATGAAATATAGATTGAATTGAAGAAATTGACAGGTGGAAAAAACTTGTAATAATTTTTGCATATTTGCAGATACATTAATGTCAAGATTCTAAATTAATAATGTGTCAGAATTCCTCATTTATTTGACATCCTTGTGGTAAATTACGTAGGGCCAAATTTTCGAAAATCGTATTTAACAAATATCGTGAAAATGGTGAACTTTCCCAAAAAAAAGTTACTAATTTGTAGCTGAGGTAAATCCAAACTGTAATTTAGCTGATAAAGCCCGATGCATTTGAACATTTTTTTATCTGTAATACCTAAGTTTGTTTTCGTTTAAACTGGGGATAATAGTAAAATGATTTACAATGTGTTTTTTTATCTTGCAATATTTTTTTGTCAGGGGCGGCACTATCACAAACTCCATGTGGTGCAACCATACAGGGCACGTCACGTTTTCAAATTCAGTAATATAACGATCACTAATTTAATGCCGACACTGATATCAATCTTATTACAACATTCTTATCTACAGTTCATAACAGGGCGTTGGATCTATTTATCTATCACGGACGTTCATTGTTTGAGGAGCGGCGAATTGCTTAAATTTGTGACGTTATTTAAAATATCGGAGTATGAACAAGGTTAGTTAAGTTTTTGGTGTGAAGTCTGTTAGCTCAGTGGTAGGGCACTGCAATTGGGTTGTAGATGTCCTGGGTTACATTTCCGGCGGACGATTTTTTTTGTTCAAAACCCGTGGTTTTGTATGTAATCGTATTTTAAATATCGTACTGCGTTTTTGATTAGCCCTGGTTAGGCTTTTTTGGGTTGATGTAAAAAAGTGTTTAATAAAACAATTTTCAGAAGTGGCGCCACAGTCAATGAGAAGTTTATACCATCCCGCCTTATGTGTTTCAAAGAGCGGATTGCGTTTAGGTTAGGTTCTTTTTTTTTTTGGATGATTTTAAAAAAGCTTACCCATATAAAAAGATGTATCTATATTAAAACAAGGTTTGTCAAACGAAAGACTCGTCAAGCAGCGGGAAAGAAAAATAAAATTTAAGAAAAATAATGTGGAAGGTCCCGTTCGATCGTGCGATTCCGGTCGAATTAATCAAGTAGGCATTCGTCCGAATCAGATCTTTTGGGTTTTCTGTATTTTCTAGTCAATATGAATTTATCAAATAAAATAAATTAAATATTAGTTCTTCAGGGATTTTTATTCGGTGAAAATATGAGTATGTTTAATTTTTAGATAACTCTTACCAATTTATTGACATTAACTTAACTCTACCTTAACTGGCTGTAAATTAATGTACATTTTAAATGTATTTTTTTCTGCTCTTTTGAATTGTAAAGTCGTTTTGAAATTCAATAATTAATTTCGAAGTTCCATTGAAATAAAGGGTCGAAAATTAAGAAAATAAAAATTCAGATTGGGTATCTGAAAATGTTTGAAAACTTTTCTAGATTTCGCGTCGTCAATCGAAAGATAGTAAAAAATACGCATATTTGTTCCCTTACATATCCCTCCTAGAATCAACAGTTTCATTGTAAATAACATTCACATCTTAGGAAAAAAACAAAAACGGTAACACTGATTTTCAACCTTGACTACAAAATTAGTATTAAAGTAGATTTTTAAATATATTTTTCTGCTGTTTTCGATGGCGAAGTATCGGTATAAATTATTTTTTAAAGTTATTTTGAAACAAAAATGAAAATTGAAGGAAAACATTTTTCTGAAAGTCAACTCTCTGATTTTCTAAACTTTTTTCAAATTATGGCAAATTCCGCCACGGGACCGATTTCATTCCAAAGGCCACAAAAAAATACACAAATTATGTCGAAGCGCGTATAGTTTCGTCATAAATTAAGTGGGAATTTTCTGTTTGTGATAGGGATCAAAAAATGAAAAAAAGCGAGTTTTTGATATAACACCTCTTTCGGCGAGATTTATTACGACAAAGATATGCGTATATGAATTTCCAGACCATTTTTTCTCCTCTTTCGATTGGTGCATTCAGTTTTTTGATCCGATCCATAGTTTTGCTAGTATTATCCTAGTATTCGACCGAAAATATCCAAAAAATCACATTTTCCCTAATTTGGACAATTCACAAACAATATAGGTTTTTTTTTGCTTTTATCAAAAAGAGCACTTCAAAATACATAGATCAGTTTGTTTCAAGAATGTGCAATAGAGTCGTCAAATTACGTTGAATTTCGTTCTACCTTACCTATCAATAATATATTATCAGCTACCTATTGATATAATTGAATATCAATCGGCATTATTGTACACCTATCAGCACTTTTCGATATATCGATACTTTTATATTTACTTATTGATACCTGATATGTTGCTGAGCTATCGACATCCCTACTCCCGTTTAGTACCTAGCATCCGCTTGAGAGGTTATTCCTAAAATATCGGAATGTAAACAGAATAATTTATTTACTGTCCTGTCATATCATAGTGGCTAGGACATTAGGTTTCCACTCTCTTTGGTTCGATCTTAATGTGGGCGCACTTTTTTGTTTTTATTTTTCTTAAACCAAGTTAAATTTTTTGTTTCAAAGTGTGAGTCAGCTTTTGAAGCCTTTTATTATGGATATGTTATATAGATAGATCAGTATCCAGTAACAGCCGGAACACGACAGCGTGGACACACAAAATACGCAATTCGGTACCAGGTTAGGAATTGAAGGACTCATCGTTGCTATACACAAAAGTAGTAATTACGTAATTCGCATTGATTACCTACTGCGATGTTACGCTTAATTGAAACATTCAGAATAATTGTGGATACGTCACGGATTCTCGTGCAATGACATGTTTTTTTCTATTTTGCAATCAGCGTTGCCATACGTCCCGATTTTTGATCTAAATAAAAATGTCCCGCGCGGGACGATAAAAATCCCGATTTTTGGAAAAGTTGTAGTTAAATTGTACTTTTTACAAAAATCCTTGTCTAGCACGGAAAAACAGGTGCAGACAACATTTCCAGCTCCTCAATCAAATATAACGTCTTTTCGATACGGAAAGAGAACAAAGTTGGTAAGTTGACTGAGTCATGGCAACCTCGAATGTGAAACCGGTTAGAATTTCAAATTGTAAAACAAAAATGGGGCGCATGTAATTGCCACTTTTGGCATGCATTGTTACCCACTTGAAAAATTCCATAAGTTAATATTTTTTTAAGATAATACTTTTTACTTCCCTCGTAAAATGGAAGCATTGTAATTGTGAAAAAACACTCTTTCATAGGTCCCTAAATGCCGAAAAATATGTTTTCTCAATTCCCTCGGTCTGTCTATTCGCACCATAGCTAAAAAACTACATATCCCATTTGACTTTAAATTTTGGTAAAAAATTAAGGGTTATATGGCGTTATATGACCTGGTAACATTTTGGTAAAAATTCAATATGGTAAAACAAAATGGCGGCCTAGTGAAATGTTAAAAAAATTATTACTAAAAAACTTCTAACCCAATTTATCTCAAATTTTGCACAAATATCAAGAATTATGTAGGAACCAACTGGTAAAATTTTGGTATGAATCCAAGATGACGGAACAAAATGGCGGCTTAATAAAATATTTAAAAATTCAACCTGAAAAAACTACAAATTGTGTGCTATATATAATTGTGGTATAGAGATGAACTAGTAAATTTGTAGTACTAATTCAAGATGACGGAACAAAATGGCGGTCAAATAAAATATTTTGTAATCGTAAAAAAATACCCTAAAAAACGTAAAAATGTAAAAATGTTTGTAATCGTGAAAAAAATCGCACTTCGGGTTTTACATATCTTCACGTTTTAGCGTAACTGGATGCCAAAAAATTGGTTTCATCTATTCCGTCGGTTCGTCTGTCGATTTGTCTGTCTATTTGTCAGTTCGTGGCATAGCTAAAAACTACTTACCCGGTTGACTTCAAATTTTGGTCAAGAATTAAAAGTCATATGGGAATGGCCTGGTAACATTTTGATAAAAATCCCATATGGCGAAACAAAATCAAATGTTAAAAAATAAAATATAATAAAATGTCTAAAGAATCAATGTAAAAAATCAATGTAAAAAATCCTCTTATTCAATTGACTTAATATCTTGCCATAAAGTTGAATATGATTCAGGGATTGACTGGTATGAATTCAAAATAACGATACAAACTAGCGGTCTCTAAAAAATCAGTGTAAAAAATACTCATTTTATATTAAATCATGCCCAAAAAATGAGCGTGGCATCGATAGAAACTGGTAAAATATTGATTATACGATTCCGATATGGTGGAACAAAATGGCGCGCAATAAAAATGTTTGAAAAGGCAGTATACTAAAGGACTATGTGTGCAACTAAATTGGGTTATACTTTACTATTCCTAATGAAAGGAAAGATTCATACCGAGGGAAGTTCTGGGTAAAGGAAATTTACCGATTTGTTAATTTTCTTCGAATGTTATCTACTCTTTTACATTTTTAAGTAAAAGCTGAATCATAAAAAGTGCAATTAGTCTAAAATAAAATAAACGTTTACTCCTGTTTGGTGCCGAGTATCGCAAAGGAAAAGCGGAGAAAGAAGAACAACCGAAAAGGTAAAGTGTTTTTTTAACGTTCCGATAATTTGCAAGCCTAATTTAGTATTAAAAACCAATTTTGCCTTAAATGGACAGAATGAACTACATGGTATTTGTAAGAAAAACACAGATCAATATCATGTATGTAAGTTCATCTTATTTATACCATAAATTTCAGTATATCTGATTATACTTTAGATCAAGGTATAGATAGTTTTAGGGTTTCTCACCTACATGTAAGTCTGTTTTCATAATTAATTAAGAAGCCCATTTTTAGCGATCAAGGAGAGCAAAGCGACAATAAGTTGTACAGGGCGCGGCGGCGAATAAGTTAGCGCCGCACAGTCACAGTCAAACGAGTATTTTTTTGGACATTTAGATAAAAACTATCCACTCTAAATTTTAAAAATTATGCGTGGAACGTCATCTCTAGGTGTGTATGTAATAAAAATAGTATGATTTTTTTGTAATAATGTTTTCTGAATAAAAATTATATATAAAAGTCGAGAGGTTTTGAGTTTTAAATTTCGTTAGTGGAAACAACCTAAAAGTAAACACTTGTTTAGTTGCAAAAAGAAGTTTTTTTGGGTATTTTTAAAGGGACATTGATCCCATATTCATACAAACTGATAAGTGTTGATATAAGTGCTAAAGAAAATATATTAGAGGTTAGGAAGTAGGTTAGTGTTTATTTATTTTATTTCCAATGAGCGGAACAAATATATTTGTGCTTTTGTTACCATGTTTTTTAACTTAACCTTTTTAAGATAATTTTACAGAAAAAGTGATCCCGTTTATCCTCGCAAAAAAATCACAGTCACCTTTTTCGGTTCTTCATAAATATTGATGACTCAAATTAGAAGTGAATATGGAGTTTCCAAATTGAGATGTTTGTAATTTTCTTCTCGAAAATAAAATCGATTTTGTCGATAGTGTTAGCCTTAACGATATAGTATTGGAAAAGCTTCCAGTAATTTTGTCAAGTGCTACGAGCTTCGTGGTGAAAATTATAAAAATGTTTATAAAAAAATGAAACTGACTTCAAATAAATGCACTAAAAGGGGAAAAATAATATTTTATTCCACCTTGAAAATGTCATTAGACGGACCGACGGAGTTGATAAAACATATTTTTTGGCATCTAGCGACGCTAAAACATAAAGATGTGTAAAAGTGAGAGGGTGACTTTTTCACGATTTCAAACATTTTATTTGGCCGCCATTTTGTTCGGCCATATTGAATTAGTACCACTATTTTACTAGCTGATCCCTATACCACAATTAGTTATGACACACAGTTTGAAATCAAACCATTAAGCAGTTTTTAGACCGTATTTTTAAATATTTTATTAAGCCGCCATTTTGTTCCGCTGTCTTGGATTCGTATCAAAATGTTACTAGTTGATTCCAACATAATACTTTTAATTTAATAAGTTTTTGCAAAATTTGAGATAAGTAGTTTTATAATAATAATAATTTTTTTAACATTTCACTAAGCCGCCATTTTGTTTCGCCATATTTGATTTTTACTAAAATGTTACCAGGTCATCCCCATATGACCCTTAATTTTTTAACAAAATTTGAAGTCAATCGGGTAAGTAGTTTTTTAGCTGCCGCGAACAGACAGACCGACGGAATTGAGAAAACATGTTTTTCGTCATGTAGTACTGTACGTTCGTTATTAAAAGTTATCGCGGAATTCAAAAATTCTCTTCTAATTATGTCAGTATGGCCATATTAAGAGGGAGATCTTTTAATGCTAGTTCGGTGTCTACACCTAATAATTGAGGCTGATTAATATCAAAACTGTTTTATATGTTATATTTGAAACCCTTTTCTAATAACTTAGTTTCGCTAGATGTGCAATTAGTGCTAGAAAGGTTTACAAACCGATCAAAGAATTTGTGCTCTGAATGATCATGGGAAAGGGTATTTACATTTCTTGTTTAACGACGATTTTAAGATTCTTCATGTAGAGAACAAAGGCCCTAAATTAAATTTATTTCATTTAATTAACGACCAAATTGATCTTAACTATTCTCCCTTACTCAACAATTTCTGAAATTCCAAATATTGCTACTAGAATTAAAGTATGGTGGTTAAAAAAACCAGCTTTTGTACATCAGGATAATTAGGTTATAAAATTTAAATAAGGGACCGTAGGCTAGACAGACATTGATAATATCAAATGTAGAATTCTTTTTAAAACTAATATGTAGTATAGTAGAAAATTACCTATATGGTATGCGTGTGTTGCTCTCAAATGGGATGTACTCTTCGGTATTTTAAAAGTGAACCCAGAGCTACTAACCCAAGCACAGATTATTTTATAAAAGATTGCTACGACAAATTTTCTTCGCTCAGAAATAGTGAGGACTTTTCTGAGATCATCAAAACTCAAATAATAAATAGTGTCTTATTAATATATATATATATATATATATATATATATATATATATATATATATATATATATATATATATATATATATATATATATATATATATATATATATATACTTTTTGGCAGTAACCCTTTTTTGAGTCACTTAGTGTAAACGGTGATATTTTAGAAATGTGTGTCCCCAACAACACATAACTTGTATAAAACTCTTTTATCTTTTTTTATAGAAGGAAGATACCTTCAGACCACAGCTTAATAGCAGACTCTGTATATCGTTTTTTTAAATAAAAGTTATGTTCTCATTTTACCAAGAAAAAAAAATTAAACGATTAAAAACTCAATGTCCAGTAAACTGTATCCTTAAAACCAGTGTGCGCGCCGGTACTGTTTACCATAATTTTGGCGTGACAATTTTCATTAAATTATACTTTTTAGTATTTTAATACCAGGCACATATGGCTGTATTTAGTATGAATTATATTAATATATGTAATTATACATTGTGATACTGAGGTATATCGTGTCCGGAAACAGTTGCATACCGTTTATTAGAGGACAGTTACCTATCAATTTAAGCGATGCGGTGGTCGTGCCGGGATATTGTCAGTCGACTGCTTCCTGATGACATCAAATGGGTGTGCCGACTAGAGGTGTCGAGGAGTCAATAAAAATCGTAGCGCGAAGCACCACCCCGTCCCGCAAATCTAAAGAAAAACTTTGAATTTAAAATACCGTTGATCGTGATACAATCGGGAGATTAAAACGGCAAACCATATCAGTCTTAAGCTGTTACAGGCAGACGAAGCAACAGAGGTCAAATTAATATCTGCGTTACACTAATACATTGTAAAATATAATCGTTTGCCACAAGAAATAACTTTACAATAAAACACTTTATAATAGAAGTCATGTTCAGCGTGAGTAAAATTGCTTTATGTCTCCATTGTTATAAACATAAAACATGTTAAATATAGAAGCATTATTATTTTCGGCAAAATATTTGAACATCGGATAAAGAATATATATGTATGATCAAACTATTCAATTTGTTTTTATTTTAAATGTAATGATCTGCATTTTACTACGTTTTTAGAATCCTCGGAAAAGTTTTTTGTAATCTCTCGAAAAGAAAGAAAAAAATGTATTTTTAAATGAGTAGGTATACAATACAGTTAGAATAAGAAATTTTCTGTTAGTTCTTTCATATATTTTTTTATTTGATGCTCATTTGTTTTTTCTAAAAGAAATTGTAAATCTTCATAAACCCAGTTACTTTTATGTTTAATATTATTTTCCATGTCGTGTAACAACGAATATACAGTTGTTCCTTTTAATCTTTACATGCGTCATTATTCATGTTCATATCAATCAAATCCAAATTTCCTTGATTAAAAAGTCAAAAGTCCACATTTATTATGCGCGTAGATATAAATACAAATAATATTTATACATTAAATTACCATGACTTTAATAACAGTACTTACCAGCAACAAAAGTAGCTTCCTAAAAAGCTGACTTGAATATTAAACGGCAAAATACTTTATAAATACACATACACGAATAATATAAAATCATAAGATCAAACGAACTTACCAAGTGATGTTCGATCTTGATTATATGAAGGCCTCGTCGAAATAAATAAAGACATATGTAGTACCTCCGCCTCTGGCCAATACGTCCACAATCTTGAAAGCTAAGCAAAAAAGAATCCCTTCGTACCCTTGCCTAACTCTGCCGATAGTATTCAGTCTAGTTTAAAGTCGTTGTTGCAACACAATTTGGGTTTTTTTTTTTTTTTTTTTTTTAAATATAAAAAATTGGGTTGGGTTGGGACTTTATTTATTTCGACGAGGCCTTCATATAATCAAGATCGAACATCACTTGGTAAGTTCGTTTGATCTTATGATTATATTCGGCCTCGTCTCATAAATAAAGACATATGTAGATGTTTAAAGAAGTTGCAACAACTAATTACTTCAAAAAAAAAAAAAATATATATATATATATATTTATTATTTTTTAAGTTAATATGCAACATTAAGGAACATAAAACAAAACATATGCAAATCAACAGTCTAAAAAAAAGAAAATTTTTCTTATGGGTATGTAAGCATAATAATGTAATAAATATGTAATTTATCACAACAGTTTATAACACACTAATCTTACAACAACAAGGAAAACATAAAAATTAATATCATAACATATAATATAAAGGTTTTGGTAAAAAACAAGACAAACCAAATAACAAACATCTTTCCAACGAACAAATTATTATTTATGTTAATTATTATTTTAATTTACAAACTAAGAATTGTTTGGGCAAACTCTTGGTTGGATATCAAAGGTCTATTGTAAAAATTCGCAAATGTGTTTTATCCATCTTGCGATGGTTTGCGAGGTGGCTTTGTGATATGGTTTCTTATATGTGAGAAACAAGGATTTACAAGAGCCTCTTAATTTCTTTGTCTTTTCCAAATATTCTAGGAGAGTCCTAGAAACACATATATTTGGGTTTTCATTAAAAAATGGCAAAACTATAAAAGGCTGACTCTTATTTCTGCCTGATGTCTTTATTCGACTTGGAATTTTTATTTCAATTCTCTCTTTTTGAATTATTATATTGTCAATATCAATCAGATTTAAGGTTTGAATACGCTGTCCCGTTGCCAATGCCATCAGACTTACTAGTTTTTGGGTAAGCATTTCCAAACTAATCTCACTATTTTTAAAGTTTTTTAAATAATTTATAACAATACCTGGGTCCCAGGTATTTTCATATTTAGCCAAGGTTGGTCTTTTCCCAAAAACTCCCTTAAAAAACCTTTTTAACCTAAAATCTTGCCCCAAGTCCGGCCCTGCTATTTGTGCAATTGCAGATCTGTAATTATTAAGAGTTCCATATGAAGCCCCTCTCTTAAAATGTGTGGCTAAAAACTCTAGGACAGTTGGAACTTCAACTTTAAAGAGATTTAAATTATTTGCTATACTAAACTCCCACCATAACTTTAAGGCAGCATTATATTGCTTTAATGTTGCGGGTGTAATTGAGCTTAAACATATATCTAAAGAATCTCTAGGCACCTTTCCTAACAATAGCGCCCTCCTGATAGTCTCCCCGCCACCAGGGTAAGGTTCTGCCAAAGGGGGTGTGGTAACCTATTAAAGGTAAGTAAAAAATTTTTTAGGATTAAAGATTAATGGTTCACCAACTAGTATTGACTTAAAAATAGGATACCATGGTTGTGAGACCCAGAGAGGAACAACTACTATCCCTTCCGCTCGATCTTCAATTATCTTTTGAAGCACCTTTAAAATCATACAAAAGGGTGGGAACGCATAAAAATTTAGTTTGCTCCAATCCAGTGTAAAGGCATCTACTTTATGTGCCTCTGGGTCTCGCAACCATGATATAAACATAGGACACTTTCTATTCAACCTACTAGCAAATATATCAATATCTGGTTGTCCAAAACAATTTACAATGTTTTGAAAGGCTTTATCTGATAAAGACCATTCCGTCTCCTTGTGCACCTGACGAGAGGCCCTATCGGCTTCTATATTATGCTTTTTATTTATGTAGCTAGCAAAAATTAAAATATTTCTACTTTCACAAAACATCCAAATTTTTCTTGTTATTTCATTTAATTTATTAAATCTAACACTCCCTTTCTTATTTATACAGGCTACAGCTGTAGTGTTGTCAACACGACATAAAATATTGCAGTTTGATAATTTTGAAACAAAACACTTTAATCCAAAATACAATGCCAAAAGCTCTAAATAATTTATGTGCTCTACCTGTTCTTTATCTGACCAATATCCCAACGTTCTCTTTCCGTTGCAAAAAGCCCCCCAACCTGATCTTGATGCATCAGAAAATATCTCTAAGCAAAATTTAGACAAACTAATATTATTGGAAGTATTTATGTTATTTATAAACCAATTAATGTCAAAAAATAACGTCTCTGGTATTTTCATCTGTACATCATAGCAACCCTTAGCCTGTTTTAAAGCGATATGTTTACAACGTTCTAGGGATTTTAAATGAAAGTACCCATATTTTATCGCTGGGCATGCTGAAACCAGTATGCCAATAAATTCTGCAAAGTCTCTAATCTTAAATATTTTTAATTTTAAAAATTTTTTGCAAATACAAGATATTCTAACTTGCTTTTCAGTTGGTAATGATAGTTCCATTGAAAAAGAGTTTTATATTTTGCTAGGTATTAGACTGCATTTTGTATGATTAATTAAAAAACCTAAATATGTTAGAGTCTTAATTGCTAAATTTGTATTTCTGCTACATTCATTATATGATTTTCCAAAAATCAAAAAATCATCCAGATAAACTACTAAAAGGATCCCCCTTTTTCTTAGCATACTAACTACAGGTTTTAAAATTTTTGTGAAAATGTAAGGTGCACAGCTGAGCCCAAAAAGTAGACACTTGTATTCATAAATTACATCCTGGAATATAAATCTTAGGTATTTTTTGATGTGCTTCTCGTACTGGGACCAGATAATAAGCATCTTTTAAATCAATGCGACACATAAAAAAATGTTTTCTTATTAGCCGGGCAACTACCTTATTATCTTCTATTTTAAAATGTTTGTTTTCCACAAAGGAGTTAAGTTTTTTTAAATTTAATATTAATCTATAGGTCCCATCAGGTTTTGGTACAAAAAAAAAAAAATTTGAAATAAATTGTTTTTTACATTTCTTGACAGCTGATATTGCGCCTTTATAACTTTTTTAAAATTAAATTTTCTTTTTGAGACCATTTATTCTCAGTGGGAATGAACTTTTGCACGGGATTATTGGTAAATGGAATTGACAGTCCATTAATATAAGACCTCACTGTCCTATTTATAAATAAACTCTGCCACCTATGTACAAAATGTCTCAGGCGTCCGCATGGTTTACTAACCTGAAAGTCTATATGCGATGACTGCGCCTTCTGTTGCTCGGGTTGCTCTGCGAGTAATTGTAAAATACTTTCCGAGATAGCAATTTTTACCTCGGGGTTTATTGAAGGCGGATTTATTAAGGTACAATTTTCTGGAGGCAAATATTTTTCAATTAGACAATTTCTGGTTTCGTCATCCAGGCCACCAGTTAAAATATTATTCCATCGCAAAGCTATATCTGCATGGATGGGTTTTCCATACGAGTTCTTGGCTACCCCTTCCTCTCCCAAAATGGATAAAATTTCCATATTTAAATTGTTTCTGGATTCATCTGCAAGAGAATGAACCAGTTTAGTTAAATTCTCTTTAAATGTATTCATTGATATCACAACCAATAAAAACTATTATCAAGTAATGGGAAAGAAAAGGCCACATAATCCATTTTCCACAAGTGGATATGCGTCCTGCTATCACAAGCAGGTAAAACAACGATATACACATAATAGGGAATCTGTTATCATTACAACAGAAAATATGTGTCCTGCTATCACAAACAGGTAATACAAAAAAAATATTATTTATTCCGTTATCACTAACAGAAAGACTGGAGGGTACCTATACCTGTTATCACAAACAGGCAGGTAGGTTTTAGACAACAAACAAAATAAAAAAAATGTTGTCCAAAAAATAGGGGTCTTTTAAACAAAAAATTTTGGGGGGGGGGGGGGGGGGGTAGCAACAACTCTTCTCCCTCAATGCGCCCTTCTAGGACTTATCCTTTTTCACAAAACATTGGAATTGAAATATATTTTACTTTCCCTGTGCCCGTCATTATCAGCTGTTCCACTTATCCCTGAAGCAGACGCAGGCGCCGTCGCGATAATACCAGGATTATTGATTATTTCCCTATCGGAATCAACAACAACAACTCTCACAGGCTGTACGGTGTCACCATCATCTTTGCTATCCTCATCCGATGAAGTCACAGACGTATAGTTGTCTACCTCTCTCTCTCTACAAACAGAACGAGACCGAGATCGAGACGGAGACCGAGAACGGTCTATCTCACTTTCGCTGTCACTGATAACACGACGTACAGGTGCCCGTATTTTACGACCACGACTTTTCTTAACCTTGCATTTTTCTTCAAGACTATTAAGCCTATTATTTAACTTCTTAAACAATTTATAAAAGCCCGACCGTTCTACCGACTGACTACGACTTCTTTTTCTATGTTTCGGCATAATTTTTACGCTTTTCTACAAAAAAAAATTCTGAATTTACACTATCGATTTCGATGATTCACTTGCGACGTGAACGTATCAACACAAAAAACGAAGACTAAATACTATCGGCAGAGTTAGGCAAGGGTACGAAGGGATTCTTTTTTGCTTAGCTTTCAAGATTGTGGACGTATTGGCCAGAGGCGGAGGTACTACATATGTCTTTATTTATGAGACGAGGCCGAATATAATGACAAAAATAATAACCTCCAAACAAATCCTTGAGTTTTGAGACTTCGGTGTGAAAAACCTACTTATGTTGATCTCCGTGTCTAGCAAGTTCGTTTTGGTAATTTAATCTTTTAACTATTTCTCGTATTTGGAAGACAATATTTAATTTTTCATTATTGATTTAGGTAAGATAGATAAGAGAAATACGATGTTTGTACGCACGTCTCTGATATTTCGTCGATTGATGACGCATGGGTAAGGATTCAACGGAACCACTGTATAAAGCATATTTCCTTCCCTGTGTATATGTAATTCTCAAGCTATTTATAAACAGTCATGTAAATTGGTAAATGTTAGATCGCATCAGTCTGGCATTATATAATTTATACTGTTGCACATTATGGATGTTTTTAATGTATAATTATTGATATATTTACTGAACAATTCGTAGATAAAAATTAAATTCTTGGTATTTTCTTAATAGGGTAGTTTTAAGGTGCTATTTATATTCTGCATAACGTGTGATTTTTTTTAGTTTTCGATTTTTTCTTGAAAAAAACCTGAAAAACTGCCGGATCGGGCATTTTCAAAATTTTTTGATTGGACATACTTTTCATGAATTATTGTACCTGTTGATTTATATAAGAAACATGGTCAGACATCAAATCTTTTTACGAGGAAAACCGGATATCTGTTTCTTTTGTGTTCATGATAATCTGCCGTTTATATATATAATATAAAATATGATTTTCAAATTTCGGGTGAGTTTCGGTTAGTTTCTGTCGATAGTTTATGGTAAACTATAGATTTTGCATAACTAAGTACATGCAACAGCGTTTTGAAGTTGGTAATATGGGAGAACAGTTGAACTTGTAATATCAAAAATGACTAGAGTTTAACAAAATAATGAAAATGTAGACTTACTTAGGGTGTTAAATAAATCACATTTGTTTTCATTTCTTACATGAGTCACACTACACCTTATATTTTATATTTTGTACTCAAAAAACCTGACATTTTATCGAATTTATCCGGTAAATATATGTTACGGCCAAAGACCGGAAACGAGCCATGCCATAGATGTAAAAGCCGCAAGTGGTTTGCATATTCACGGCAATGGCCGGATATTGACGACAGTTATTTCTTTACAAGGTCAGTGTTGATTTTTATTATTCATTAAAGGCTTATTTACATATTTGACAACGAGAACAAATTTTGACATGTCTGCGGTTGGTGGGGAAAAACTTATAGTCTCGTTTTGCCAGTTTGCTATCAGGTTCCATGATAGCTTAGTTGGTTAGAACTTGTCCCGGCAAGATGGACTGTGTGGATTCAAATTCCACCCGAGAGCAGGCTTTTTCTACTTTTCCTTGCATTTTATTTTAAATTTTACTGTATTTGTTTTAGATTTAGATTTAGATTATTTATTGTACTAAAAAGACAACAATTTTTTATTATTTTAAAGGTGATTATACAGATTTAATGATGTTGCCTTCGTCCTGTAGCGCTCCAGCACCTAACCTGGCATACTACAGTATATATATTCCAGCGAATTAGAATATACAGGTGTTACCAAAAGTTGAAACGTAAATTTAAAGCTAGTTTCTACAAATCTGAAAATATGAAAAAAAGTTTCTATAGACACACATGTCCGGGAACGCTTTGTTTCTTAGATACAGAGTGTTCAAAGTTAATAAAAAAATGCTTTTTTTAACATATCAAATACCGCTTAAACTAAAAAATGTTTTTGACAAGTTTATAGTACATTAATTGGAATAATTTGACATAACTTATTGTTGACTCTAGATGTTTTAGTAAATACTTTTTTATTTCATTTAACCTATCAACTACACTTTGCCAAAATGCTACTAAAAATATCCCACTCATTTTCTTTTAAAATGCACTCATTCCGAATAATTCAACAAAAACCTACGTCATTAATGTTGAGCATCTGTTATAATTTCTAAATAATACATTTAATAAATATATTAGATTTTTTGTTATGTTGATTTACTCGGAATTAGTTCATTTTCAAATGCGTGGAATTTTAACACCCTGTATTATTCTTATTTTCAGATGTAGAAACTACCCTTAAATTTACGTTACATCTTTAAGTACCACCTCGTACATATTTTGTCGGTACCGATCTGCTAACCTTGTACCGATTCACCTTTGTATCAAAATATCCAAAATAAATGTTACAGAATTGTTAAGATTGTCTGCGGATATTCACGACATCGGCCAGGCATTGATAATATTATCGTGAATGGCCATGATCTGTGGATGTTGACCTCAAACCCCAGCCATACACGCAACAATTGGAAGGCTTTCACGTCTATGGCCGGCCATGGATATGAATGTCTCCTTTCGCGTCTTGGACCGTTTGCGTACCAAAAATTGTGATAACATCTTGTGGTTTTGTGTGAATTTGTTCTTAATGTGAATACAGTTATTTACAAAATTATCTCCCTCAATATTCCTTTTTTACTTTTAGCAACTATTTAATACATTTACCGTCATCTGAAAACATAGCACAGGTGCGTTTCAGCAAGCTCCCAATTTAAACTCTATGGTTGCGTTTTATTTTACTTATGTAATAGTTATTACACTTTTTTTTATTAATTATACTTATTACTCATATATCTTTATTTTTATTTTAGCGTTTTCAAAGTAGCCTAAAACTCTTGTCCCCATCTTTTTGTAGATCATTAAAAGAGTGCTCCCTATCATTCTACCAATATTTAAAGTCATCTATTACGTGACTTATTCTTATGTAATATATTTCCAATGTTCACAGTTATTGCAATAATAGTAATAGCATGTGAGAATACTTATTTGAATTGGATAGGTTAGAATACATCAATATTTGATTGTTTTCTTTGTAGTTTTGTCGGAATATTGCCCTGATTTTAAGCTCGGTGTAGACTTTCTTTCGATTATAAATTACCTACTTTTTTAAATTAACTAGGTCTATATACAGTCTCACCACGGATGGTCTTCTGAAGCGAATTTTTGCAATTCCTAGAGCAAATTACTAAGATTTCATGTTGTACGTACTAGGCCAATATTATTTATACTTTAACACCCACCCGGTAGTAATAACGTTTTTGAAGGTACACTACGCACTGTTATCATTATTATTATTGAGTTCATATCCTTAATTGCTTAAAATTTGAACCCATAAATTTTATAAAACTATTGTCAGATCATCGTCGAAGTCTACGAGTTAGTTAGGAAGTTCTTTATATATAAAAGTACTTGGGCCTGTTAAGAAACGACTGTCTAGGGAAAGAAATGATTTGGCTGACAATATTGCCAAGTTTCCATCCATAGTGCTAGTAATATTTGACCGCTGTTTTCCGACGTAATACTTATTCATATACAACCAACGTACTAATAGATTTTGGTGATGGTAGGTGCAACAGTGGTTAGGATTTTTTTGTTTTGACTTAAAACACTACTTCTATCAAAAAAGCGCGCCGTGACGTGTGGAGTGTAATAACGCATGGTGACGTACAAGTGTCAACCAAATCATTTCTTTCCCGAGACATTTGTGTTAAAAAGTTGTCCTATACTTACTATATTAATTAATTTATTAAATAGGACTATTTAATGATCCTATTTTGGGAGGCTTTCAAAATATCGTTGGAAGGGCGAAACTACATTAGGATATGTCATCGATAATTTAATTAAGGTTGAAGTTAGAAACAATGATGGTTAAAGTACTATAATAACTCGTAATCTAATTGATTCTGCCCGATTTGTGGGTTCATTTTTTGATGTACTACCATTGCAGGAATTATTAAAAATAACCTAGCAGCAGAAGCAAAACCGAATCCTGATTTGAGCACGATTTTAAAGAAGACTCAAAAGCAGCTTAATCTGAAAAATAAATTGGAAGATCTGATTTTTTAAATGTTAACATTTCATTGTACATTAGCATAATGTCCTAATTATTTCAATTTTCTTTATGAGGATAGTACTACTGGAACTTCGGAGGTGTTACTACTGCTACTATAGCGTATTCTATATCAGGACGTGGCTAAGAAGTACATAAAAAATTAAGCTTTGCAGAAATCACCGACCTATTAGCTCAGTAGTCATAACAAAATTTAAAAATGTTGCCAATTTTAGCACTAGTAATAATGCAAAATGCATTTAAGGGGGAACTCAGTATTATGGATCATTTGCAAGCCTTCCGCCGCTGCAATATTATGTTAAAACTATAACAGATATGTATTAACTTCAATGCGATTTCAATAAGGAAATATGTATAGTTGGGCGCTAAATGCGATTTTTTATGAAAAAATCTAATCTAGAATTATAAAATAGAAGTAGATTTGTCCATTTTCGACCATTTTTCGACCACTTTTTGACGCAAATGCCGTCGCATATAATTTTTTTTTCCACAAAATGGCTTTTTACCGCCTTGCACTGATCCTTTGTCTACGTAACTGCAAAATTTGAAATGGTAAATCGTACTCATGTCTTTGTATTTCTGCAGCGCGTGAGCCCTTTTGACCCCATTTTTAAACGAAATGTAATTTAAATTGCCTATACATAACACATTTTTTTGAGGTCGGACGTGCAGGAAGTTTTTTCTAATACGTAGGTTCCTTTTCATCTTACTTTGAACTTGACTAGACCTTGTCGCTAGTCTTTCACTTTTTGCGTGCAGTTCTCCCTTAAGTTAGAAAGTTGATAGACAGAGTAACTAAAAAAAAGGTTCTAATTATTTGACAATTTATAAAAAATTGCAAAAATCATCTTTTTTGTCAATTTGATCGTCGGATTTTGTGGATTTCTTTTATGAAATAATTAAATATCAAAGGTCTCTCAACTCGATAATTTTAAAAAACTAAGTTCCATTCTTTCATATGTCATGTTAAACCTATATTGTCGAGTTAGAATTATCTAAAGATCCCTTCACGATTCTTATGGAGAATGGCTCCTCATGTAATTGACTGATTTTTTATATGATCTAGTTTATGACATTTTGATTAAAAGTAAACGTGGACATATCCCCGTCATACGCATTTTATTACTCCATGGTGTCAAAGTTAGGAGTCATACTTAATTGCCTCTTGGATCTTCAGGGAATAAAATAACAGAAAAGTTATGTATCTATAAAATTGCTAAGTAATATACATTTTAAATAATGAAAATATGTATACAGGGTAAATCACATTATAGTAAGTCAGTTATGTCTTCGATTTTTAAAATGATAAAAAAAATATTGCTCTCATTAGAGTGTCGTGTTCGATCCCATTTAAGCAAGAAGGCACCGCCCTTTTTTGGTCTAATTTGACTCGGCTAGTAATAATATATAAGAATTTTAAACTATAGATTTATTTGAATACCTCTAGGAAAGATTTAATTTTAAATGTGTATAAAAATAACCACACATTTTTAAGCAGTATACACACACCTTGGATAATGTTTCTTTTGTGCAGAATACTTATATTTTAATTTTTATTAAATAAATATCTTTGGTCAGTTGGATATTGCATTTAATACAGAAAATCACAGATTATTATTAATTTTCTGTATTGTTTATTTACAAACCATGATTGACTCTGTATATGGTCTATATTCTCTTTTTTTCTACACGAGATTATCTACTATTTATGCAATCAATTAGTTTAATGATTTAAACATAGTAATTGTATGTGATTATATACTGTAATGTGCGCTAAAACTACAAGAAGCTATTGGCTCGATTCTCAAACTTTGTCACCCTGAAGAACACAATCGGTGCGTTAACTTGATGAAGATGTTGTAGATTATATCATACAAAAAAATCAGCCAATTACATTGGGAGCCATTTTCTCTAAGAATCGTGTGATGTCTTTATTCGTTTTTATTACTTTTCCTCGTAAAAGGAAGTATTGTAATCGTGAAAAAAACACCCTCCGAGATTTTTTCAGATCTTTACGATCCAGGATCCCCAGATGCCGAAAAACATATTTTCTCAATTCCATCTGTCTCTCTATTCACTGCATAGCTAAAAATCCACTAATCCAATTGACCTTAAATTTTGGTCGGAAGTTAAGTGTAATTTAGAAATGACTTGGTAATATTTTGGTAAAAATCCAATTTGGCGAAACAAAATGGCGCAATAGTGAATGAAAATATTACTAAATAAATGCTTATCAAATTTTGTACAACAATCAAATATTATAAGAAAGTCAGCTTCTAACATTTTGGTACGAATCCAAAGTGGCGAAACAAAATGGCGCCTTAATAAAACATTTAAAAATTCAGCCTGAAAAAATTACTTAATGGGTTGATTTCAAAGCAATACTTAATTATCGTATAGAGATGAACTGGTAAAATTATGGTACGAATTCAAAATGATGGAAGAAAGTGGCGGTCAAATAAAATGATTTCAATCGTGAAAAAATCACCAAGTTTTACATATCTTCACGTTTTTCCATCCGTAGATGCCAAAAAATATATGTTTTATTTATTCCGTTAGTCTCTCTGTCTATTTGTCGATCTGTCAGTTCGCGGCATAACTTAAAAACTACTTACCCGATTGACTTCAATTTTTGGTCAAACATTAAGGGTCAATCTAGTATGGCGGAACAAAATGGCGGCCTATTGAAGCCTTAAACAAATTATTACTAAAAAACTAATTATACAGTTTACCTAAAATTTTGCACAAAAATCAAGGTTACATAGAAATGAAGAAAAC
Source organism: Kuschelorhynchus macadamiae (assembly GCA_030620095.1). Taxonomy (NCBI): domain Eukaryota; kingdom Metazoa; phylum Arthropoda; class Insecta; order Coleoptera; family Curculionidae; genus Kuschelorhynchus; species Kuschelorhynchus macadamiae. The sequence goes on from JAUTXW010005489.1 coordinate 118,649, forward strand.
TACTTAATAGATTAATTTCAAGAAATAGAAACTACATAATAGATTAAATTTAAATTGTGTGTAAGCAATAAGTGTGATATAGACATAAACTCGTAAAGTTGTGATAGGAATTCAAGATGGCGAAGTAAAATGGTGGTAAAATAAAATTTTTTGAAAATCAACGTAAATAATCTTCCTATTCAATTAACTTTCACTTTTGCAAAGAAAAAGTAGATGTGATATTGGGAAAAACTGGTACGAATTCAATATGACGGAACAAAATGGCGGCGTGTGTCAATGTAAAAACTACTTATTCAATTTACTTCAAATGATACCCAAAAATCAAGTGGCATAAATACAAACTGGTAAAATATTGATAGGAATCCAATATGGTGGAACAAAACGGTGCCCAGTAGAAATGTTTGAAAAAATAGCGTATAATATGTGTTATTATGTACCGAACTGAGTCACACTTGGCTATTTTTAATAAAAGGAGATTCACCAGGGAAGTACTGGGTAAAGGAAATTTACCGATTTTTAATTAATAAATTTGTCAGCGCTGTTGATAGCTTTGACAGTTTTGAAAGGAAATACTAGGGACTGAAGGCCAAAAATGGGTTAATTTCAGGATAGTGAAATTAATCTAATGGTATTTTCAGTTAGAGCTCAAATCTGGCACAAGTTTTTGGTTTATTATGAATATTACTTTACATTAATATTGTTAAGGAAGTAAATTTTTCGAATTGAATATATAATATGCGGGCACACTACGTCATTATTTTAATTTCTAATCAGCATTTTCAAACGTGTTCTTAGCAAAGCCATTGCCAGTTTTTTCGTTACATCGAGGCAATTATATATAAACTAATAAAGATCACGTATAAGATAAATTTACATCGTTGGTTATGCCTTATTCTGACATGTTAGAAGAATAAAAATATGGCGATAACGCGGAAAATGCTACACTCTCTAGTAATAGCTAATTATTCATATTATTAAATTAGTGCTGTGATTAACGGTTCTCCATTAATATTGAATTTATCGGAGACGTGATCATCGTAACAACATGTTGCGTTGCCTTTTCCGGTAAAAGTGGCAAGTTGCGATTGTCATCGCCGACGAATAAAAATCAAAAATCATTGCTTATCGACGACACTTGACAAATTGATTTTTCGCATTCGTGGAAATCGTAAAGTTAGAATACGAGTTACAAGTCGTTATTGGACATTTATTAGAGGCAGTCTATCGGAAATTTTCATGTTGATGGGATTGTAGAGGTAGGGACCTGAGTTTTTGCATACACGCACAAAGGCCTAATGCCATATTATTTTAACTTTCGTCGAAAAATAGTGCAGATTTCTTGTATTCGTGTTATTTCTATTTAAAATGTAATGACATGTAACACAAGTAAGGTAAATTGGTAAGTGCTGCGCTGAAAAAAAAGTTTTAATAAACATTTGTTTGTCTGATTTTTATTACACTCTAATTATTTTTGTTTGGATTATAAAAATATTATTTGTATTAAATCAACTTGAGATTTTTTATATATTTGTTTTGTTCGCTGTACCATTGAATCAAACAGAAAATATTAATCTGAAATACATTTTTGTTTTTCTGTTGTAAATATATATTTATTAAATAAATGTTTATTAAAGGGAACCAATTTTTTATTTAAATATTGGTCGTAGACCCGCACTCCTATTTTTCAGCATTAAAACGTGTTTAATCTTGCAATTTCATTTTGACTGGCGTACTGTGCAGAGTGTTGATAGTCTAGTTTTGAAGAGTGAGTTATGGATCTAAAAGTGGCTGGATAAATATATCTTCGACCATTTATGGCATACACATCAAGGTAGAAAATATTTTTATCGACCTTAATATATAATAGATCGCAATAAATAACTTTAACTAATAGATGGCGACTCATTGATTTTCGGTTTTATGATAGAAACCATAGCAAACACTAACTTTAATAATTTTTAGGGCCTGAACCGCTATATTGAAGTTGTTCCCTCACACTATCTAAAACATGCATTTAACAATGGTGTCACATTGACTTTCATAAGCGACGAATACATCTGCAACAACTATTTGTTTTTCTGGGTCCGGTAAACTATCCTGACAAACGATTTTTGCATATTTTGTTTTTTTTTCCAGAAAGTACCCATTTGTAATATTACATTTCAAAAATAAAAATTGCGGGATATGCAAGAGTTTTCCTAAAAAAAATTAATTAAAAGTCACACTCGGTCACAATTTGACAGCCTTAAAACGAAAAATTTAGCAATGTTGCCAGATTTTAGATTTACCAATTTGTTAGAGGAAATGAAATGACCAATTGAAAATTATTTGGACAACAGAATTGTAATTATTTATTGTTATTATTATAGTTTTAACGAAGGTTTTATTGACGAACCTGGGCTAACCTAACGTTAGCGGGACAGATCCACCTAACAATATAGTTTTTGTTACAGAAACATCCCGCTTTTAATATAGACTCGGAATTCTTTACAGAAATCCTAACTAATCCTAACCTAACCTAATCCGCATTTTTATTAATTATAAGTTTTGTTATAAAAAAAATTAGTTTTACGTGTATCATAACTTATGGGTATTTCTTTAATTATGAATATGGCAACGTCGCACATCAAATTAAAAACAAGCATGGCGATGGGAACAGTCGGAAAGATGTTTGAAATCAAAATTACCTTTGATTTGTATAATAATTACATCTTAAAGTAAATTTTGAGTGCTGATGAGAGTTTTCCACACATTTTCTCAATTTGGACTGCTAGAATGGTAGATAAAAACAAAAAAAAAACAAAAATAAACGAGATTTAAGAGTGTCAACAAAGTTTACCGAAACCGTTTTTCTTAAACAAACCGATATTTAGAAAATGTTAGTGATTATTTGATGCAAATATGTTTTTGTTTGGGAGTAATTACATTTGTTTTAAACAAACAAAAAATGGTTTGTTTGTCGGGTTTGTGTAGAAGCCAATATAACGCCATTTTTTACAGGCATAATTCAAATAGTGTAAGAGAACTTTTAGAAAAATTAAAATAAAATTGTCCAAGCTCTAAAGAGTATTAAAGTTATATTATAGCTTATTTATTTTCATTTTTTTATTATATGTCTCGATTGACGATGGTTTAGGTTTGCTACAAATGAGCCGTTGTATTAGTTAAAACAAATATAAACTGCACATTTTTGTATATTAATGTCGAAAAAAAAATGTTTCTACCTTCAAGTAAATGCTACAAATGTCCGAGATTATATCTTTACCTAGTGTTTGAATATATCGCATTTTTATTTTTTACACAAACAAATAATATATTTAAATGTAATAAAGATTATTAGGTATGACGCGTTAACGTTTTTGAGTTAAATAATAATATATTTGATTTAAAAAATATGTATTGGAACCGACTGAGATCTATATCAGCCATCGGTTAAAACGTTCAGAGCATCAAAATTATTACTAAAATAATATTGTCGTTTCCAAGGTAAGGTACATATAAAATTTATTTTAATAATTTACGCCATTGTTGTTTTGTTAAATGTTGTGAGTACAAAAATATTTTAATTAATTAATTTTTTAATAGTTAAGTATTATGAATGTTTGTTTTGTTACGTATAGTACATGTTAAATATTTGCGTATGTTGTTGAAAAGTACTAATCCATGTATTATGTATATTTTTTAGACATGCAATAAAATGCTCTTGAAAATGCTTCAAACAAGAAGCGAAACGTCGAGCTAGTTGCAGGAAAAAAAAGTTTCATTAATTAAACCTATACCCAACAAAAATAAAATCTCTTATTATATATATATATATATATATATATATATATATATATATATATAGGGTGTTCCTTAATGACATTTAGGGGGGTGATTCGTGGACCTCTTTTACGAAAAAAACTTCATATAAACGTATGTCCTAATAATATCTTTATGAAATTTGATCTTCTAAGCACCAAGAGGCATTTTTTGATGTACAAATATTTTCTTTATTTGGACCAGTGGCGTCCATACGCATTGCATTGGATATTTTTGGGAAAAAAATGGTACGCCACTGATTTAGCTTAAATTAAAATTTATTTTTAAAATCTTAATTTATTTTAAAGCAATTTTGAAGTCTTGATTTTTTTTCTTCCCATGCATGGTTTTCGGTGGTAAAAAACAGAGCCATTTTACTTTAGGCTCAAATGGTTAAAAATCTCATGTGGTGACTGTTGTGTGGAAATCGTTTCTTCATCGGCTGGAACGAAATTAAGAGATCAAATTTGATCAGATTTTTTTATCATAAAACTGCAGTTGCCATATTTAGTTTTCCTTTTACTGTCCTTGTTGGTTTTTCTCCAGAGGTCTGGTTAATCAATTCATGTGACAATCATCATTTTCATCTATGTACCTGTAAATATTCTCCATCTTTTTCGAAATAACTTCGTCCTCAACAACGCTGTAAATTTCTTGCACGGTTCTTTTCCCTTAGTTGCCGTTCGTTTACTGTAATATTGTAATTTTTTAACACATAAATCTAGTTATCCTGGAATAAATTACGTTTTTACAGACGTCAACGTCAAAGTAATAGCTGCTGACTTAAGTAAGTCGTCGGTATTTAAAACCACCTTAGCGCGTCATTTCTTTGATTTTTAGTATTTTATTTGAAGACGAGCACAAGGAAGATGGCTAGAGCTTTGAATATTTGTCAAATTCTTTGGCTTATTTTGGTTGTTTATTTGTTATATTCTAAGAGTACAGGTATTCCCCAGGGACTTTTCACAGCTTGTAAATTTCTGCCAGAGTATTACACTAAATCTGCAGTTTGACTGATAAAAATTCAAAATTTTCACAACAATCATGTTTGGGCGGAAGAAAACCCCCATGCTATAACCGAAATCCCTTTTCAAGACCAATTTTCGGATAATGTATGTACAGGAGTTACTGATCATCTAATAGGTCCATTTTTTCTACCAGGACGCCTTGACGGACGGTCTTATTTACATTTTCTCGAAGAACAACTACCTGGGTTACTTGAAGATGTGCCGATTGCGTTAAGGAATCGAATGCGGTACATACGCGATAGAGTTAATTGTCAGAAGTCATTTAGATAGAGTGTATCCAAATCGTTCTCTAGATCGCGGAGGGCCTAAGCAATGGCCAGCAAGATCCCCCGACCTCAATAGTTTGGATTTCTTTTTATGGGGGCACTTTAAAACTCTAGTGCACAAAACTCCTGTTAACACGTTAGAAGATCTACAAATCCGCATCTTATTCAGAGAGTTAAGATATAATGACGGCGATCAGTGAATGTGGTGTTTTACACAATAAAATAATAGATCCTGTTATTTTTAATGGAAGGCTAACTGACTACAGATATTTGGAGTACTTAGAAAATGATATAGAGAACCAATTAGAACAGCTTTCTATTCCCATTTATTGGATATTGGATAAATAAGATGGCCAGCAAGTAGTTCAGATCTATTGACATATTTATATAGGGTTATTTAAAAAATTAAATTTATTATAATAGACCAAGAAATGTGCAAATTTTTGAAGAAAGGATACGTAGCGAAATTAGAAATTGGAACAGAGATAATCCCCATACAAGAAGCCATTCATAGTAAAGTTAGAAGTAATATTCGCAAATGCATAATAAATCAAGGGGGCTACGATGAAAATGACGGCTAATGTTTCCTTGTTTTTTAAGCAAATCAAATATGTTTTAAATAATAATATGCTTAATATTTCATTTCACATTAAGTTTTTTTCGGTATGACTAACTTTTCACGATGCTCACCGTATTGCATAAAAGCTTTGTATTGTTAAATCTGGTCCCCCGAATGTAACAAAACTGACTATCTGTCTGACTGACATTTTCAATAATATTTTCGCACTTATGACAAAAAACTCAGATGATTAATAAAAAACCCTAAACATTTTTATTTACGACTTTCGGCATCTGTGCAAATAAACTCTCTAGATGGGTAGCAAAATATACGGGAAAACCCTGTACAGGGTGATCAGTTAAGGGTAGCGAGCGGCCATATCTCATAAGATATTGGTCGTATAGATTTGAGAAAAAAAATCGTAATAAAAGTCGCCAAGAGAAATTGCTGAAAATTATTTTCGAGTTTGTCAAACGTCCGCTAGAGGGCGTAACAACCAACACCAAGTAGAAAAATGGGGTTTTTATGGAATTTTGTCTAATGAAAATATATCGATATCATTTTCATATTTAGTGACCATTTCCCTACACTTTTGTCTAAAATGTTTTGTTCGATATATCAAAATAAAGCGGTGGGGGAAGTTCAATTGTTTTTTCAAACAAACCAAGATGTCTCCCGTTTCTTTTGACCGATTTTAGCAAACTTAGGCTCATATGAAAAAGTTTTGCACTACAAAACGCTTATTTGGTTTTGAATTTTTGACTTTTGCTGGCGTCGCTAGATGGCGTTATCTGAATTAGTAGCATATTTTTTAGTTTTTTTTCAAAAAAAACAAATGTAATGGTATATTCATTTTTACATATTTTAAAAGGGGATAAATTTCTCTATAATTTAATGAAAATAATTTATCATCTACGTTTTTTTGAACCGTTGATATTGACCAAAAAATTATTTTATTTTATTAAAAAATGGCACGCCACTGCTTTTTGTCAAAATAAAAATCATTTTCGTAATCACTTATTAGAAAAAATTGTTTAACTAACAAAAAGAACCTCTTATTTTTTCAATCCAAAACCGTTCGTTGACAAGAGGTTTTTTTTCGTTACGAAAAGACGAACGGTTTTGGATTGAAAAAATAAGATGTTTAACAATGAAAAATCTTAATAAAACTGTCCAACAACAACATGGAAGTTTTGAGGTCAGGGGGTCAAGGGAAATGGTCAAAACATTTTAGACTCACTAAATATGAAAATGATATCATCGATATATTTTCATTAGACAAAATTCCATAAAAACCCCATTTTTCTACTTGGTGTTGGTTGTTACGCCCTCTAGCGGACGTTTGACAAACTCGAAAATAATTTTCAGCAATTTCTCTTGGCGACTTTTATTAATTTTTTTTTTCTCAAATCTATACGACCAATATCTTATGAGATATGGCCGCTCGCTACCCTTAACTGATCACCCTGTACATATACAAGGCAACATTTATTTCTTACTAAATACATTTAAAATAAAAATCTCACATGTGAGTCCCATTTAGAAACAATTGCGTTTTTGAACAAGGAAATATAATATGGTTAAATTCGATAATTCATTAAATCATATTCCAAACATTCTAGTACGATCCAGTTGGTAATACTTCATAAAGTGATGTATAAATTGCGTGTGTTTTGTAAATATCTTACAAATAGAATCTTAATAAAGAAGCAGTTTTCAAAATTTGTTTAAATCATGGTAGTAATATATTTGAAAAAACATCGTGATTTTCTTTTTTACATTGGTGCAGAAATAAACACACTGCTGTGTGAAACATGTCGATCTCATCACGCAGTTTGATTCGATATGGCACCTCAAATGACCTATTGATGTGCATGCTTAGGCGTACAAATCAATTCACGTTCAAATCATTGCGTTTTCCATTTCCTGATTACCAATCTTTTGTTTTAGATACCGACATTGCCCTTAAGGAATGTAACAGTTGTAACCCCTCAAATAATATAGTTAGAGCCACGCACTCAGAGAATTTACCTTACCGTTACGTACACACCGCAAACGTTTCAAAGCCAGAATTAATAGGGGTCTTTGATATCAGGAAGCAACAAAACATTAACTTTCATATTATTATAGGGGCGAAAAATCATACGCTATTGGAAGACACGCACTTTCGATTATTCTGTAAACTGGTAGTAAGATACCGTAAAGCATAGATAGATGCTTGTATTCGGAACCGAGAGAATAGATAGATAATACGTAATTTCAGTGTCTGGTAGTTAGATTCGCCGAATAGCCTGTGAACGCAGCGCCGTTGACTATAATATATTGCAAATTTCATTCTCTCGAGGATATGGTTGTTTTTCAAGTTTTCGCTATGCTAATATTTTTCTCTAATAATTTATTCCTATTATTCATAAGATCATTGGTACGTGAAGTGTCGTTCCAGACATTTACAATGTATCAGGTGTCAATGAAACGTTGTAACTGCTTTGAATTTTGGGGAACAATATTTTAAACTATCGCCTTCTTTTCTTATGTCCAAAAATTGACTTCTTAGCACTTTCCATGAATTAAAAAACACGTGTTCAAGTTCAAAAATATTGTATTATTTAAGTGGTTGTTTCACCTCTTTGAACACCCTGTATGATTGTTTAATCAATCGTAGAATATGTAAAAAATAACTAATTGTTTTTTAAATAAAAAATATAATCTTAAAATAATGGTTTCAGCCCCTTGGACACCCTGCCTCGGTTTTTAAAAAATTTAAAAATATGTAAAAAAATAAAATATAAAGCATATTATGTTCAAGCGTTTTCCGAATAACTAACGGTTTTTTAAATAAAATATAATATAATATTTAACGGTTGGTTTTACCCCTTTAGACACATTGTATGCATTTTTTAAAATCCTTAAATATGTAAAAAATAAATTAAAAAACACGTGTTTAAGCGTTTTTTTTTTCGAAAAACTAATCGGTTTTTAAATAAAAAAATATTGTGTTATTTAAGTGGTGGTTTCACCCCTTGGACATTCTGTATGAATTTTGATAAGTGAGTCAGTCAACTAAGTCTTTTATATATTTGTATAGAAGTATGGATATAAATTAACGGACAACGTGGCTCAGGGAGTTTGGGCCAAGCTTATCAAAGGAAAACGGGTATTTTCTTTATATGCCTTTCTACTGTGGAGGTTTGTTTTTAGCCTGGGAAGCATTACTGTCAATTTTTTTGTGGTAATTTAATCCTATAATTCATATATATCTATATATATATATATATATATATATATATATATATATATATATATATATATATATATATATATATATATATATATATATATATATATATATATATATATATATATATATATATATATATATATATATATATATATATATATATATATATTTATATATATATATATATATATATATATATATTTATATATATATATATATATATATATATATTTATATATATATATATATATATATACATATATATATATATATAATATATATATATATATATATATATATATATATATATATATATATACATATATACATATACATAGTTATATATATATATATATATATATATATATATATATATATATATATATATATATATATATATATATATATATATATATATATATATATATATATATATATATATATATATATATATATATATATATATATATATATATATATATATATATATATATATATATATATATATATATATATATATATATATATATATATATATATATATATATATATATATATATATATATATATATATATATATATATATATATATATATATATATATATATATATATATATATATATATATATATATATATATATATATATATATATATATATATATATATATATATATATATATATACATATATATATATATATATATATATATATATATATATATATATATATATATATATATATATATATATATATATATATATCAGTGGCGTATTAGAAGTATATGGAGAACGAGTAAAGATATTTACTTGAGATTTGGGTAAGGTTCATACCAAGAAGTGAACTATATTTTAAAAATATTTTCGAAGTTGCGGCGTTGCCAGCTCTATTGCAGACAGACAGGAAGTTTCTTTTTTTAAATACAATACCCTGTATATTATTGCATTGTCAAATTCTACGAACTATTCTGAGCATTTTTTATGTAGTATGTTCTATACCTATTTTGAGCAGTTTTGGAAATAAAAATTATTTTCTAATTTTTAAGGGTCAAATCGGCTTCAATGTAAAACACGATATATTTTTAAAATATTGTCCCAGAATTCTGAAATTTTTATACGAGTTTCCGAACATGTAGGTTAATTGACGGCTGAAGGTATTTTTTAATAAAAGGTTATACAGGGTGTATAAAAATATAGTTTATTCGCGAGGAACAGAATGTCCATAACTCGATTTTTTTTAAATGGAACACCCTGTATATTTTAATTGCATCAAATAGAGAGAGACATTGCCTTTCAAATGACATTAGGTGTTCCTATACCTATCTCTGATGGGTAATGAATTAAATGGCATTTAAAAGAAAAAATCGACCATTTTATTATTTTCTGGAAAAAAAATCTATGTTAAAAGCACTAAATAGACAAGTAAACATTTTTGTCAATAATATATCTATCTTAATGATAACTAAATGAAAATACGTTTGTTGAGAAAAATCTATAGTTTAATATTTACAATATGTATTCACAAACGCTTTAGATAAAAAATTAACGATACAACCGAATAAAACAATATTACAAAAATATAGCTAACAACAGAACTATCCCCAAATGAATTGTCAGTAACTGAACTGTTTAAAGTGTCCTCCATTAACTCTGAGGCATTCCAGAACTTGTGTCATTACATGACTCGTTGCTTTTTGAATCTCTTCCGCGGATAATGCCAGCAGTGCTTCTCTTGTCCGATTTAGGAGTTCTTCCTTCGTTTCTACTGGCGTCTGATAAACTATCCCTTTTACCCTGCCCCAAAGATGGAAGTCGAGAGGGGTAAGGTCTGGGGACCTAGGTGGCCAAATCCATGGACCTCGTCGGCCAATCCATCTGTCTTCGAAGATTGTAGTAAGTTCCGCACTTACTTCGTTTGTACAGTGAGCCGGTGCCCCATCTAACTGATACCAGCAGCTCCGGAGTAAGTTCAATGGTAACTCGTCGAGAAAATCAGAAACTGTAGTTTTCAATATTTCCAAATATTTTTCAGAATTTAAATTTTCATCGTAAAAGCAAAACTTTATTTTGTCATTCATCATGAGGCAAAATACATTGAAACCGAACTTGTATTGAAAACCTTTTTCTCTGATAAAATAAGGATTTTCTTTGGACCAAAAATGTGAATTTCTTCTGTTAAATATCCCTTCTTTTGTGAATTTGCTCTCATCCGTCCAAATAACTTTTTTTAAAAAGTTGGGATCTTCTTGTGTACGCATCAGGATCATTTCGCAGTATGCGACGCGCTGAGGAGGATCAGTAGGCTCTAAAGCCTGGGCTGTTATAAATTTATAATTATGCATTCTATGTTTGTGCAAAATTCTTTCCACCGATTTGTAAGAAATGCCTAAATCTTTCTCTGCGCTATTAATTGATGCGTGAGGGTATGTATGGAAATAAGACAAAACAGTAATTTCATTGTCTTCGTTACCTGTTACAGGTTTGACTTGAAGTCTTGGTCTTTTAACATTATTGTACTCTCTGTAATTCTTCTCTATTCTTTTAAACTTTTTCTCGTTCATTGGGACAGAATCTGGATAAAGTTGATTAAATTGTCTACATGTTCTTGATATTATTTTATCACATTGACCGTGTACATAAAACAAATTTAGAATTTCTACACTTGAGTAAGAATTTGCCATTTTAAATTAGTGAATTTTTGACAACTATGCATATTAAAAACAAATGTTCTCTGTTTGGTTTCCTGGGAGATGACAGGCGTGCACAGCCTACTAGTTAAATAATCTTTCGTTTTACGAGATATTATTCGTGCTTCTACTAAATGGCATCTAATTAATTAATCATCAGCGATGCTAATACTATTGAAAGGTAATTTTTTCTCTGTTGGATGCAACAAAAATATACAGGGTGTTCCATCGTGAGTATTGTTTTATTCGGTAGTATCGTTAATTTTTTATCAAAAGCGTTTGTGAATACATATTGTTACTATTAAATTATCGATTTTTCTCAAGAAAAGTATTTCCATTTAGGTATCATTAAGACAGATATACGTAGAAATAACTTGCCAGTATTTGACAAAAATGTTTACTTCTCTATTCAGTGCGCTTAAAATAGATTTTTTTTACAGAAAATACTAAAATGGTCGATTTTTTTTTAAAATGCCACTTAGTTCATTACCCATCAGAGATAGGTATAGGAATACCTAATGTCATTTGAAAGGCAATGTCTCTCTCTATTTGATGCAATTAAAATATACAGGGTGTTCCATTTAAAAAAATCGAGTTATGAACATTTCTGTTCATCGCGAATAAACTATATTTTTATACACCCTGTATAACTTTTAATTAAAAATTACCTTGAGTCGTCAATTAACCTACATGTTCGGAAACTCGTATAAAAATTTCAGAATTCTGGGACAACGTTCTAAAAATATATCGTGTTTTACATTGAACTCGATTTGACCCTTAAAAATTAGAAAATAATTTTTATTTCAGAAACCTCTCAAATTAGGTATAGGACATACTACATAAAAAATGCTCAGAATAATACATAGAATTTGACAATGCAATAATATACAGGGTATTGTATTTAAAAAAAGAAACTTTCTGTCTGTCTGCAATAGAGCTGGCAACGCCGCAACTTCGAAATTATTTTTAAAATAAAGTTCACTTCTTAGTATGAAACTTACCCAAATCTCAAGTAAATATCTTTACTCGTTCTCCATATACTTCTAATACGCCACTGAGTTTGGCGAACCCTGTATATATATATATATATATATATATATATATATATATATATATATATATATATATATATATATATATATATATATATATAATTAAACTGTAATCATTTAAGGGGAGGGGAAACTTATTATGATTTTAAACTAAATATTTCAATAAATTCTTATTTAACTTAATAGTTATTATTCTAGATTGATAAGGAATAAGCTTCTGGGTTTTGTATTTACGTACCCCAAGGCAAATAATTTAGTTGTGTTTTCAGTTATTGTAATTATAAATTAAATTTAAACTCTGTTAGGGACAACTTAATTCCTTCACTTCTTGTTGGGGTACTATTAATCTCCCTGGTAGATGGAATTGAGTTAACAATCATTCTTTTTTTTTTCTTTCAGAACATTTTTTTCTTGGGGATTTTTAATTGTTCAAGATTCTTATTTACTTTTTGATAGTTGTTAGATTCGATACAATTTTTTTTCCAAGTTTTATTATCCTTGATTATAACTTGGTGGCGCTCAATTTAAATATTACATCTAAAGTAAGAGATTTGTGATGTGGAAGTATAGGCAGAGCAATGATAATAAAGAATCCGAACCTACCTACCAGAGATAGCAATATAGTCATCATTACGAGATATTATAGAGTCGTTATTAGGTGAGTTTATTGCAAACAAACAAACAAATAAAAGTATGCTTTATTGTAGCAGGAAAATTGTTACAATTTTATGAACAAAGCGAAATTTACCTTAAAAGAAAAAAAAACAAAAGCAATAAAAAAAACGAAATATTGATCAAAAAAAAAATCATATTTTTCGATAGGTCAATGCAAATACATTACAATTTATGTAATATAGCATTCGTTATATTCGCAACATTGCTGTAAAACGGTTAATGAATCCAACTAGCAAGTTTGCAACAAGCAAACTAAGTGAAGTTAAACAAAGAGTGTACTGAACTAATATAGTAATTAAAGTGTATTAGAAAAAAAAAAGAAAATGTACAACTTTAATCCAATATGTAACAAAAATAATTAATGTTAACGGACTATCAGACTTTAATCCTTATAAAATATTTTCAAATGCCTTGCAGCAACATGATTTAAGTAAACAAGCAAATAAAAAACACTTTAATTATGTTATTCACAATAAAAATTAATAATGCAGTAAAAAGGTCTTTCAATGAGGTACGCTTTGGTCTTTTTTTCGGAAAAGTGCAAACATAGGGATTGTTTTTAAATGTTCTGGAAGATGATTGAAAAGTTTAATGGCGTTGTAAATAATTGATTTTTTATTACTTCTGTGGAAGGAATGGGAAGATATATCATGCCTAGAGTTTCTGGTAGGATATACGTGTTGTGACGACAGACAGTTTCTAAAATAAATAATGTGGGAAGTGTTAATATTTCATGTGTTTTTGAAATAGTATTGGCAGTGCGCACTGTTATTTAGACCAAACAAATAGCGGATTGCTCTCTTTTGAAGCCTAAAAATACTAAGAAATTGCTCGGTGGTACAGCAGTCCAAAAAAGGAAGGCCATAGCGGAGATGGGATTCGAATAGAGAGAAATAAGTAAGTCTGGCAGAAGACACGTCTAGTTCTTTTGAAACTGATCGAATTGCAAAGCAGGTGGTAGAAAGTTGTTTAGTTAAGGTGTCAATATGCTTAGACCATTTTAGATTGTTATTTATATTCTAAGCCAAGAAATTTAAACGACTCAATGTATTTAATATTGCTTTTAGGTAGCTGAAGTGATTGTAAAGTCCCTTTTTAGATAAGGCCACCGTTTTATCCACATTAAAGCAAAGCAGATTGGAATCGGACCAAGCCTTAATCATAACAAAGTCGTTGGAAATATTAGAATGTAAAGACGTTGTATCAAAATCACTCCATGTTATGCTTGAGTCGTCAGCAGAGACAGAGATTTTTCCATTAATTTTTAGGATGGGTGATATCATTAATGCAGTTAGTTAGTAATCAATTTACAATCAGAATCAGAACCATTTGCGCTTACAAACTGTTGCCTATTCCCGACATAAGATTTAAACCAATTTAAAGAAATACCCCGGTTTTCATAAAAATTCAGCTTGCTTATCAAAATTTCATGACATTTACAACACAGTTAAAGGCTTTTGCATAGTCACAAAAAACTGAGGCGGTGGTGTTATTGAGAGATAAGTTGACATCGCTAAGCAACGAGAACATGGCATCACTGGTGCATTTGTTGGGTAAAAATCCAAACTGATCCGGGGATATTATCTAATGTTTAAGGAGAAATGGCATAAGACGATTCTTTAGTAACCTTTGAATGATTTTTGATAGCACTGGTAGTAGAGCAATTGGGCGATAATTGCAAGACTTAGTTTTTTCGCCCCTTTTATGAAGAGGCATAATTATAGGTGTTTTAAGGCATTCAGGGCATATACCTTGTATAAAAGATTCGTTTATTAGTGTTGTAAGGGTCTCTATGACTCAGAGCGCCAGGCTCAGGAATATTTTAATTGATAGGCCATCAGTGCTACATGTAGATTTGCTTGTGATTTTATTCATTTGTTTCAATAGTTCTATGCTGCTACCAGGGCTTAAGAAAAGGCTATCAGCGATATTTTTTGATGGAGGGAGAAACGAAAGATCGTCCAAATTTGGCGAGATACCAGAGGTAACATTTTTGCTTACATTAATAAAATAATCATTTAGGTCATTTGGCATTGGCAAGATCTGAATCACAGGGTTTGAATGGTTTCTGAGGTCATTGATAATGGACTAGATTTCCTTTGAAACGTTTTTAGGCTTTGTTAGACGTTTTTGATGCGTCTGGTGGAACTAACATATCTTACTTATTTACCGCCCTCCATCGTAGTGGTAAACCAGAACATTTCAGTTGGGCTTCCTACAGGATAAACTGTTAGAATAAGCAAACTTAAAACTCCACATAATTAACAAACGTCAATACCATTATATATTATTTGCTACAAACACATTTCAAGTAGAAGAAACATTTATTTTGAAAAATAAGCTTTTAAAAATGTTAACGAATTTAGAGCCTCGTCAGAAAGCTTGCTTCTAGTTGAGAAATGTTTTCTGCAAGCGAAATGTTCAGTCCCCGTCGATGTAGGTTTTACAGACATAAGATTCTTATTCAATAGTTCCAAGTTTGCTATGCGTTTTCCTCTCAGCTTCTTTGTGAGCATTAACAGTAGTTTCGTTTATTTGATGTTGAAATGATTTTCTGTATGCGGATTTGGACTTGATTTCCGATAGTGGAAAGGAACAGTCAGTCACATATATATATATATATATATATATATATATATATATATATATATATATATATATATATATACTCTGTGTCCGAGATAAGGAGGGCCACTATGGGGATTTTGGAAACGGTAAGAGATACAACTTTGGTTAAATGGGAGAAAAGTTGCGTAATCAAGGGTCTAAGAAAATGGCGTTTTCAAATTCCTGAAACATTTTTCGGATTTTGAGATATTTTGAAAAAATTGGATTTTTTGATTTTACGAACTATTTTTTTCTGGCGTTATTATTTGCCCTAGAGCGAAACCAATAACACTTCTCCACAGCAACTTTTAATGCTCTTTAGGACGACGTTATTAGTTTCTTAATCTGACGTTTCGTTTTTGTGGGACCATCATCAACTTCATTTTTTTAAATACGGCCCTGATATTCTGATATCAGATTCTGAAAGCCCTTTCTATTTCGAATTCAACGATGTATAACACTTTATGGTTTAAATGCGTTTTAGTCTTTTTTTCTTGCCTTACACAAGAAAATTCCTATTACGGACCTGTACATAGTTTAGTTAAGTTCAGTTTAGTTTAATTTCAAAGAATAAACAATTAGCCATAACATATGACACTTTATGTCATTTAGGTGTTTAATAATAATCTAGTGGTTGAATTGATGCACTAATTTAATAGAATAAACAAAGATCAAATACAATTAATTTAGCAGAAGATCTAAAAATTAAAAAGCAACAACAAGGGAATACGAACAAAACAACTAAATTTATATTAAATGTTCAAAAAGATTTCCGTCGTTTTCTAAGCATAGATAGCACCTTCTAACCGTTGATTCTAACACCCTAGCCAAAATTTGTGGAGTAATATTAGCAAAGGCTTCCAAAACTAACCCCCTCAGTTCTTGTTCTGTAGCAAAATTTCGCTGATAAACATGATTCTTATACGAAAAAATATATGAACGCGCTATATATATATATATATATATATATATATATATATTATCGAGAGCATCCTCTAAATCATTTTGCAGCAAATGTAGGTAACGCTCTGATGTCAGGTTGTGGTTGTAAATAAATGGTCCTACAATCCTTGTGCCAATAATACCAGCCCACATATTAAAACCAAAGCGGTGTTGGTGCCTCGACGTTTTGTTTAAACGTGGATTGGTTTCAGACCAATAATGAACATTTCGTCTATTGAAAATACCGTTATTCGTAACCATACTTTCATCAGACCATATTATGTAATATGGAAAATACATATTCTCCTGGCATTTTCTTGTGTACCATTCACAGAATGAGCGACGTCGCTCTAAATCGCCTGGTCGAAGTCCATGACAAATTCTGTACTTATACGGATGGAACTTTTGTTTTTGTAAAATACAATGCGTCGTTGATTTTGGTATACCAACATTTCGTTCGACCAATCGGACTGATGTACAGGGATTTTCAGTGACCGCTAATAAAACATTATGTACTGTTTCTTCATTGCTCTTCTTTTGTCGCGAAACTACAGGTTTTTTGAAAGAACCATATGCTTTAAGGTTTGCCACTAATTTGCTAAAGGTCCTTTGATTTGGCTGTCTTCTTTCGGGATATTTTTGCAAATACAAACGCTCCGCAACAGAACAATTTCTGTTGGATGAAATGAAACACGCCACCATGTCAAACTTTTCTTCGTTAGAAAACATAATTAATAGAAGAAATGACTAATTATTGCGCACTAAATTACACAGTAAGCTAATGTGTCAAACAATCAACTGACTGAATTAGCTGACAATTCAAATGTATAAGAGGCCATCAACACATTCATTTGTTTTCCGGAGCCTGCTTTTCTTTAATAATTGTCAGTAACGTTGATTTTTTGACACATTTGCTTACTGTGTAATTTAGTGCGCAATAATTAGTCATGTCTTCTATTAATTAATTTTTGCGTATGTATGTATTTGGAAAATTATCGTCGTTCGTACTGGTACACGAGAAAATACCTGCAGAATTTGAATTTTTCATATGACTGTATGATTACGAATAAAATGATGTTTTTATATTAGATGAAATGTCCATTATTGGCCTAAAACTAATCTACATTAAAAAAAAAGTCAAGTCGTCAATACTATTTCGGTTTTCATATGTGTATTGGTGTGTACAGGTCCGTAATAGGAATTTTCTTGTGTAAGGCAAGAAAAAAAGACTAAAACGCAATTAAACCATAAAGTGTTATACATCGTTGAATTCGAAATAGAAAGGGCTTTCAGAATCTGATATCAGAATATCAGGGCCGTATTTAAAAAAATGAAGTTGATGATGGTCCCACAAAAACGAAACGTCAGATTAAGAAACTAATAACGTCGTCCTAAAGAGCATTAAAAGTTGCTGTGGAGAATTGTTATTGGTTTCGCTCTAGGGCAAATAATAACGCCAGAAAAAAATAGTTCGTAAAATCAAAAAATCCAATTTTTTCAAAATATCTCAAAATCCGAAAAATGTTTCAGGAATTTGAAAACGCCATTTTCTTAGACCCTTGATTACGCAACTTTTCTCCCATTTAACCAAAGTTGTATCTCTTACCGTTTCCAAAATCCCCATAGTGGCCCTCCTTATCTCGGACACAGAGTATATATATATATATATATATATATATATATATATATATATATATATATATATATTAGAGTTTAAGGAATTGGTAGAAACGGACAGAATTGATAGTTTTAAGTTTGTTTTTTTTCTTGTATTAAAAAGAGCCAATGGATGACATTAATTTTACCCAGTGTTTTCGCCCACTATTTTATTTTTTTGATATTTTCTGCTTTTTGAAAGTATTTTTTATTTTCAGGTATTTATTGATCTAAACATCCTAGAAAAAGTACATTTGGGTAATACGTGGGGAAAATGTATTTTATTTTGGTTTACACTGTTTTAGAACTAATAGTTGACAGGTATATTCCCAATGGTTGACGCTACGGGACTTGCTATAAAAATTAGAGTTTTACTTAAAGAAAGTTGTTAATTTTTAAAAAAATGTACGTAAAAACAAACGAAATTTATTTTAACCATTTTAGTTTGGAGACCCAACTTGATATTTGATATGTCCTCATTCAGTATGAATTTATTTAATGTCATGGAGAGAACTTTTTTCATACGAACCAGACCAGCTTCGTCATAGGCAGCATTGCTTGTATGACGCATACAAATTTGGGTTCTGTTTTCTTACCAGGCAATAGAACAACCTCATAATAATAGCCTTTTTTACATACTGTAATAGTTTTTTATTTCTGTTGAATTCTAGATAGAAGAATTTCATCGTCAAATAAGCTTTCATAATCTTCTTGAGGGAGTTTACCTAAGTTAAAACATCAGTTTATCGCCAGATTCCACCCAAGAATGGAAGTTTCTAAATCTGATGATTCTTTATTTTTTTGGTTGATTCTCTTTTTTTTTATTGGATTTTTTGCTTTTCCGCTTGATTTTTTTTCATATTTCCCAGCATATTTCCCTTTTCTATCTTCTCCTTTTGGGTTTAAAAAAAATTCAGCATCATCTGCATTGAAATTTCTTTTAGGATAATTTAAATATATATTCGAGCTGATGGTGCTTTGAATAGTTAAGCACTTCCAAAGCCCATTGCTGTATTTTAGCTGTCGCTACATTAACCCAAGTTATTGTTAAGTTTAGCGGTGTTCTGGCACATTTCGGAATTTCTTCTTAAAAAACTGTTATAACCAATTTTTTCCAGGCCTGTTCTTCGTAAATATGTTTCGTCTTTTTTTTATTTGGATATTCCACGAAGCCCTGAGGCCTAAGAATAATGCCTGCCTTACATTAAACCGTGGTTGCCTTTTTTGGTGATCCATGTCGTCACGATACTTTTTAGGGAACTCGGTAGTACTGCCACGATCGTTATTGTATCTCTACAACAACTACTACATATTGTTAGCAGCCGGTCTCTAGACGGAGTACGGTCTTCCATGTATGGTTATTCATCCAAGTAGTAGCCGCATGCTGCGATACTTTACTTTGATTATCGTCCGAAATCGGAGCAACGCAAGTCACCACCGCACTGCTTTCGTCTTTTTAACTCGACTATTAAATGTTTTACGCTATGAAGAAGCTGATTTTTTCCCATAGAAAAGCCAACCTTTGTCATATTACATATCCAGGAAACAAGAACTTTTTCTTCCTCTGAAGTATGTCTCGAGCTGCCTTTTTCTTGATTTTGTTCATAAGTGTTACCCCTGAAACTTGATAGTTCTTTGCTTTGCGAAGCATCCCCTTTTCTACGTCTTGAACCTCTAATTTCATATCGTTTTCGGAATTTTTTAAATTCGGCGTTTTTCCGTGGTTCTAAATCTAGAATAAAATTATTGATACCGTTTAACTAACCTTTAATAGTTGACAGGTTGTCACCTATTGGTTCTGAAGGTCATATCGTCATAAAATTCATATTCAATTGAACCTCATTGACTGTGTCAACCATTAGACCTACATTAATATTTTTGACCAAAAGTTGACGTTCAAGACAGAACATTGAAAATACAAATTTTCTATAATATGTGATGTTAAGTATTATAAATAAAAATATATTTCTAAATCGTTAATTTCAACTATGATTTATCTATGACAAAAAGTACACTTATTGTAAAAAAAATATGAACTTGCCTTCTTCACAATTTCGTTTAGGAATTACTAGAAAAATAGTTTACCTGAACAGATTGTTGCAAACACATGTTTAATTTCCATGGAATCTAGTTTGTCAAGATTTAGTGGTATACATAAACAATAGAGGTCGCGACCTATAAGTTTGTCTGCGTCTGCCTAAAGTTTCGCGGTCTGTTTTAAAATTCCATTAAACAGTGATATTGGTTAAAAGTGTCAACTACTGGATAAATTTCAACAATTTGAGGTTTTACCTTACCGACTACTCACACACTATAGTAAGCTGAGTAAAATGTCGTTTTTATCTTTTCTTTAATCGGCTTAAAAAAAAAGAGTTTCCTTTTTCGACCTGTAAAAAACAGTAATAAATAGTCATTATATACAACTAGAGATAGTAAGTAGTTTGATGCCGACTTCAGTAAGTAAAATTTTTTAGATCGTTTAAAATGTTATTTTTTATTTTTCAGTGCTGTTTGAAAATTTCAAAAAATGTTTATTGTGGCAAGCGGTTCTGAATCTGGTTGATATCTTGAACAATAAATATTTTTTTATAGATTTGGGTTAACTATACTGGATACATTGTCACATTAATTTTTAGTTGGAGAGGCTGAAGAGAGTCTGGATTGTTTATGTTTTGGGTAGAGATTGCGAAGAAGAGTTCAGAACTTAGTAGGATCTTATCTGCCTTAAAACAACAATAGAGCTTTGAAGGTTTAAGAAAAAGCAACAATATTGTTTAAGATTAAATCCTGTATATTTTGCATTAGTTTGAACACTTTATCTCTACTGATCCCAAAAATGTATGGACAAAACATTCGTACAAGCCATTTATGAGCTACGATTTCGTTACAGTAGATTCAAAATAACTCATGGTCTGTATGAATATAGACGAGCATATATTTTTGGAACCCGAAGATATAAATCCTTCAACTTAATGCAAAGTATACAGGGTGTCCCATTAAAAAAATCTTAAACTTCCGTATTTAAAGCTTAGTTGTATCTTTCATGAGGATCCCTATAGGTATGGCACTAAATATATCTGAAGATCCCGTACATTTAGGTTCATATAAATTACTTGATATATTTTTTGTAAAATCTGCCAGCCCAGAAAAAAAAACACGTTCAGAACGGTGAATTTAACAGTGCAAAGCTGTTTAATCGAGTCGAGGCATTGAATTATATTATGCGCTTTCTTAAACCCGACTTCTGATAACCAGTTCCAGTTTCCATATTAATTTTAATCTAATTTTAATTATGAATTTCCCTTCATTTCAGAATCCAGTAATTTTTTTCTAACTTTGTCATACATCATATAATTTTATGGGTTAATTTTACATTTTACAAAGTCTTTATAACTGCATTAACAGATTCGACTCAGAAGTAATATAAGAAATCGCTAATTATGTTTTATGTAAGCTTTAAATTGCATTGAGGATATTTATTTAAATAGTACCCGAAAGCCTTTGCACTTCTGGTTTCTTCCGTCGGTCTTCCGTTAGCCAAATTAGGTAGACATTTTTTTAAAACAATTTGAAATACCATCTAAATTGTACAGTTAGAGGTGGCTTATGTAGATTGTTTTCTCAAGTCGCTTATTTTATTGTTACTTAAGATCTAAACAGGAATGAAAGCAATTAAGTCACATTATTATCTTAGATAATGAAATAATCAATAATCAGTATGTAACAAGTTTATAAATAGTCTTGTTCTCTTAATGATTCCTTATTTTTTTTGGTCGAATTTATATACAACTAATATTGAAGAATTATCAACAATTTTCAGATCAAAGTTTAGTTTTCCAAATCGGGAAATTTATTCACAGTAAAAAAAGTTTGGCTGAATGACAATCACCGTTGTACCAGGTAATTAAAAATGAAAATAATTCGTTTTCTATTTTAGTAGACCTGTTTAAAAGGTAAAGGAGGTTGTTTAATGTGTAATCATTTTTTTTGCCGTCGGTGGCAGATTATCAATAAAAGGGTGTATACTGCTTCTACGATTTTATAATACTCAAAAGGGTACCGCTCTTATATCACAACAAAAAAATGCCTAACCTGGGCTAACCAAAACATGACTACACACGAAATTAAATTTTATATTACATAACTGCAGCTTCTATGTTATTTTGTACTTTGTGTGACATACGTAATAGAATTATCAGAAACAAAATCGGTATTTTTTTAAGCCAGGAGAGCTAACTTACGTGTGGCATTGGACCATTATCTGACAGCGGGAGAAAACTACTGCTTTCCGAGACAGGGTAGATTTTTATAAAAAAAATACATTTCTAAACCTGTTACGACGAGACGAGTCTCACCTATCGAACAATAATAAAAAAAATCGATAAATTTCCTTACTTCCCTCGTTATGTGTATTTTCTTTTATTAGACATAGATAAGTGTGACTCAATTTAGTTTGGTAAATAGTCATTTAATAACATATATTTTTAAACTCTATTTTGTTCTATCATTTTGGATACTGTACAAGTTTCTACACATTTCACACTTAACGTTTTTTTTTTAAATTTAAAATAAATTGAATAAGTAGTTTTTACAGTCACACATCGCCCCATCATGTTGAATTCGTAAACTTGACTTCGATCGAATAAGATTTTTTTACGTTGATTTTTTAAATTTTTTTGTTTGGCCGCCATTTTTTTCCTCCATTTTGAATACGTACCACAAATTTACTAGTTTATCTCTATACCACACTGGATGCTTGCACAAAATTTGAAATTAATCTAGTAAGGAGTTTTGTCAAACTGATTTTTAAATATTTTATTAGGACGCCATTTTGTTTTGCTATCTTGAATTTATACCAAAATATTACCAAGTCAATTCCTTATGACAATTAAATTTCCACTAAAATTTGAAGTCGATCGGGAAAGTAGTTTTTAAGCGATGCCGCGAACTGACAGATAGCGACCGACGGATTTGATAGAACATGATATTTGGAATTTAGGAACGCTAAAACATAAATATAAACATTTTCTTTGAAACAACATTTGAAATTGCTGCATTAAGTAGTTTTTCAAGCACAATTTTTAAATATTTTACTAAGCCACCATTTTGTTTCGCCATCTTGGCTTCTTACCAAAATTTTACCAGCTAATTCCTTCGTAGTATTTAATTTTTGTGCAAAATTAAAGCAAAGTAAATTGGATAAGTTGTTTTTTACTAATAATTTTTTTAACATTTCATTAGGCTGCCATTTTGTTTCGCCATATTGGATTTTTCTAAAATATTACCAGGTCATCCCCATATGACCCTTAATTTTTGACCAAAATTTGAGGTCGATCAGATAAATATTTTTTTAGCTGTGCCGCGAACAGACAGACCGACAGACAGACCAACGGAATTGAGAGGATATGTTTTTCAGCATTACAATACTTTTACGAGGGATGTAAAAATACTGATAATTTATACTGAAATTCTGTTATTTAACGTGTTAATTAACAAAGGGAGTGCCTCGAAGGTTTAGGGGCAACATGTCAGCAGTAAAGAAAAAAAAAATTAAAAATTACACATCTTTTTACTAGAAAGAAAAAATATTTTCTTTAATTAATAACTGCACACTGTATATATCAGCATCCCCGGTAACGATGATAAACATTTATAACCATAATCAAGAATCAAAAATAGCCTTGAATGCAATTCAGCGTTGTAAATTGATTATTATAAAATGAAAGGGAATTAATTTGTCATAGTTTATGTAATAAGTAAAAAATACATATTTTAGTTTTTTTTGCTAAATGTCATAACTACGCTGTGTATAACACTTTTATACTTTTCCTTAGATAACTTTGTTCTTTGTTTTAAAATGTGTTATTAGTTTTGCGATTTATATTCTGTGTTTTGAAATGGGGCTGGCCTAACTTCCAATTAGGATATAGGATATGGCGTTTATAGTGTAGGGGTCAGGGGGGTCCCAATCGCCTCTTTTATTTTTTACGGATCTACAGAAGTTTTTTTAATGTATTTTGAGCTCTTGAACAATAATTTTTAGGGTAGAAGTCTAATAGAGTAGGCCGAAAATTTTTGTTTAAGTTTTTGAAGAAAAGATATTCGTGAAACTAACTATTGGAGAATGGTATTCTTTGAGTGATTTTAAGCAAAAATGGTCCTTAATAATTTTTACGTATGACTATTGGTTTCCGAAATAATTAGCGATTGACAATGAAAAAAAATGTGATTTTTGAACTCATATCCTTTGACCGTATAACCTTTTTCGATTTTGAAGATGGGGATAGAAAGTTTAAATCAAAATCTACAAGGAATAATCAAATGATGTAAGTAAAAATTACTTCTTTATTGTTTACTTCGGCTATAAGCAAGTAGCTTTCTACAACTTATTTACATACGCCGTCATGTGTGGCGCGAATAAGGAAGCCTACCTGTGTTTTATTTTTTGTTGCATATTTTCTGTACATAAGAAATGTGTTTATTCATTCATTAACTGTTTTATAATGAGTTATTTAATTAAATTAAAGTTATGTTTTATTAGTCAAAACAATAAGAATATAGCGATTACTAGCATATTCTATTATGTTACTAGTACCGAACATGGTCGAAATAAAATAATTGAAGCAGCAACAGTATGTCTTGATGAAGTCCATTGTAGATTGCTTGGAAAACCAAAGTAAGTATTTTCAAGAATTACAGTTCGTAACATATGCGTATATACCTAGAAGCAGGTATCGTTTTGAATATTTTGTGCAAAGGTATAGTTATATAAATAATGGTTCGATAGAAGGGGTGGATCTAGTAACAATTTGAGAAATATTCCTGTTCATGATTTAGCAAATTTTCGTGGTTGACAAGTATGCAACATTTGACCTGCGCTGCATCTCCTCACAGGTGCAGATTATACAAGCAAGTTAGGCACCAAGACAAAAGCCTTACTCGAAAACCCTACGCATTATCTGAAAACTTTTGCTAAAGGTAAAACTAAGATTTTATATATTATAACGTTTTTGTTATTGATTTGATTTTTTTACAGATTGTTCTGAATTAACAATAGAAGAAAGTGTGAAAAAGGCTGAAGAATATTTATCCAATGTTGTCCATAAAAGCGCAAATTGCAAATCATTTGACCATTTAAGAATTTGGAATTATTATCACACTAAATGTTCACTGATAGAAGAATTGCCTTCAACGTCTCCATTCGATTACATATTTTCAGTATTTTACGCTGTATTTATCCAATTGCATTATTCGACCTTACATATGGATACATTAGACCCTACTTCATTTGGACTTATCCTACAAGATGATCTATTAATGCCAGAAAAAATTAATATTCTTATGCAGCAGATGAATTAATAGCTGCATGTAATTGTTCTGCTTGCAGTACAAAATCATGTCGATGCAATTTTTAAGGCATACCTTGCTGTAAATTTTGTTCAAGCCTGAAAAAAAAATCATCTAAAAATAAACAATCCTATATAATGTGTTTTTTTTCTCTGAACCTAATACTTCTGACAAAATATTTCCTTAAAATTCCTCAAAAATTATTTATCAAGAAAACCAAATAACATCGATGAATTTAAAGCGACAAACTAGTTATTGAATGAAAATATTTGTTCTAGGCAAAAGTTAATGGATCCGGAAAACTTATATGACAAGCTCATTTTGGTATTTCTGAACTATATCATATGCGCTCGGCCGCGTGAGACGTTTGCGAGTAGGCTTTCTTATGCGTGCCACACATGATGGCGCTTGTAAATAAGTGGTTACACGTTATTTGTTTATAGTCGAATTAAACAATGAAGACGCAATTTTTACGTATAGCATTTGATTATTTCTTGTAGATCTTGATTTGAACTTTCTATCGTCGTTTTCAAAATCGAAAAAAATCTAATCCAGTCAAAAGTTATAAGAGTTCAAAAATCGCAAAAATAACATTTTTTTATTGTTTATCGCTAATTATCACGGAAACTAAGCATCGTACGTAAAAAATTATAAGGACCGTTTTTTGCTTAAAATAACCCAAAGAACACAACTCAATAGTTTAGCGAATATTGCTTTTTCCAAAAAAATTATACAACAATTATGTATTAATAACAATTTTCTGCCTACTCTGACAGACTTCTACCCTAAAAATTATTGTTCAGCGGCTTAAAATACATTTTGGTAGAGCCATGAAGATTAAAGAGTTGATTGGGACCCCCTTGGCCCCTACACTATTAGTACTTAGAGAACAACAATGCCAGTTTTGAATGAGACTCTGATATATGACCGTTATAAGACACCTTGATCAAATTATTTGTTGCGGTTAGAATTACATAAACAATTTTTGACTTTTCGCACCTCAACAAAAATACTTAACTTTAAATTGGCTGAAGGAAATATTTAGGAAAATTATGTAACTGTGCATAAATTAATCTGCTCACGACCCGCGATAGCTTTTCGATATTTGGTTTCAGTCAATTTAAAGTTAGGTATCTTTGTTGAGTTGCGAAAAGCCAAAAAAAAAGTTTTATCTTTTGGCGTGTCATAACATTAGTACTCTAATGGATTTATTATTTAAATATCTCTTTATAAACCACGTTTTTTGTTGATTTCTTTCAATTTTTGTCAACAGGGGCTTGGGAAATTTTTGTTTTTTAAATTATTTCCGATTTTTTGGAACACCCTGTAAATATTTTTAAAAAATATGTAAAAAAATAAAATAAAATATACTTACTCAAGCGTTTTTTTGAAAAATGAACCGTTTTTTAAATACAAAATATTGTAATATTTAAGAGGTGGTTTCATCCCCCTTCAAATTTGATTTTTGAAAAATCCCTTCTTACCAAATTGCCACAAGCGGTTTGAGCAGAATCGTGATTAATCAGTGGCCCGATTTTTTGTAACACCTTGTATAAATTTTTAAGAAACTTTAAAATAATCAAATAAAATATACTGTAATATTTAAAAGGCGATTTCACCCCTTGAAATTTGAGGTTTGAAAAATCTCTTCTTATCGAACCTCTACATCCTACAATCAACCTGTATGCAGAAATTCAGCTTTTTACGTCAAGCGGTTGAGCAGATTTATGACAAATCAGTGACCCGATTTTTTGAAATACCCTTTATACAGTTTTACGAAATTTTAAAATATGTACGATAATCAAATAAAATACAGGAGTTTAAGCGTTTTTCCAATAATCCAACCGTTTTTTAAATAAAAAATGTAATATTTAAAAGGCGGCTTCACCCCCTTGAAAATTAAGTTTTAAAAATCCCTTCTTATTAAACCTCTACATCCTACTATCAACGTGTGTGCCAAAATGCACCTTTTTACGTCAAACGGTTTGGGCAGAATTGTGATTAATCAGTGACACGATTTTTTGAAACAGCCTGTATAAATTTACAATAAAAAAAATAGTGTTGAAAGTTCTCGGTCACCAAACGATAATTTCGAAAAAAAATTATCAATCGGTGCAGTAACTTGCTGAAAAAATTTGGCTACTGTTTTAAGTATATAGATAGTCACTTTGGTCGTTGTGGTCCAAAAACAGTTTTATCATAGAATCGTCGGTCTAGGGGTTTTTAAGTTCCGTTACAGACGGACTAATAGACAGACATGCTAAATTCAGATGCCATATATTTATGTAAAGTTTACATCCACCCATAGATGTAAAATTTGACGCTGTCAGTCATGTGTAAGTTCATGGTCACACACACTTACACAGGCATACATTTTGTTACACATTTATATTAAAATATGGAGAAGTATAATACTTAACACAAATATACGAGACTTGAAGAAAGAAAAACAAACAAAAACATTTCTTTAAACAAATTATAGCTCATATTCACGCAAATAAAAAAAAAAGTGAGACATAACAAAGAAGCATAAACATACATTTTAAAATACATATTATTTGTTTTTCTTGGTTTTGAGTTTTTGGCTTTGCACAAAATCTTGCGGGTGGCCCCACAATTGAAGTTGCGGCACTCATTAGCAAATTCGGACGCATCGTCATATAAAATAAAACGTGAATCCACTGCAAATAGATCCTAGCAGTAGATATCATTTCAGACCTTGCTAGAGAAATTAACTATTTTTTTACATCTAGTTTTACCTAAAAAATCGTTTAGAGTGTACAGTATGAAAAGATTCTTTTAATTAATAGTTTTAATCGTCTCCCTACATATTTTGTTTTCCTGTTTCCTTACATGTTCTATAACTGTTAAAAATGTGTGCCCTGGATTTTTTTCAATCTCGAAAAGTCGAAGTCGAGTATCATTATTTAAATGCTATGAAACTCATATCCAAGACCCATAGATGTAAATTTGACATCGTCAGAGTAGTCAGTCAGTGCCTAAGTGTACTTACACAAGCCTAAATTTTATTACAGACTAGCGGGTATCCAAGACTTCGATCGCCTATATGACTATAATGAAAGGGATGTAAAGAGGTACTTAAATCGCCTTATTTGAGTACCTCTTTATAAACCACGTTTGTTGTTGCATTCTCTGGCTGTAAAATAGCCAAGCTACTCCGCAAACTTATACTCTAGAGCATGCGACATAGAGTTGACCATGGGAAAAACAATCGTAGCGCAATTCTACTTCAGCTCTACTTTTGGATTGCCCTTGAGCTTTGTTAATTGTCATGGCGAAACAAAGCCTTAAAGAAAACTGTACTCGTTTAAACTGAAAAGGACAGTCTGACGGAATTAAAGAGATACCTGGTATAAAAACTGTTTCTCTCAGGCCAGACCAGAAATAATAGTAGACTCTATTACATTGTTTTTTAATGTTTCAACCTGTAGCCGAGTTCCATAACACAATTTTGGTGGTTTTAGATTTTAAATAAACACTACTGGTGCCCCCACTTTTAAAGTTAACTCATGAGGAGGGATTCCTGAAGGGTTTAGAGAGTATAGGAACTCGACAGGATAATTAACCGCATTTTCTTGGCCTATAACTACATCTAATAGAATAGTATGTTAATTGCTGCTGTGCTATTTTTATAGTTAATATAGCTCGTTCTTTAAACCAAGAAGCGGTTTTATTTTGACAACTTTTGAGTCCACTATAAACATTTAAGGGGTAGTTTCACACCTTTGGAAACTGAGTTTCGAAGAATCCCTTCTTATCGAACCACTGCACTCTAAAATTAAGCTGTTTGCACAAGTTCAGCTTTCTACGGCAAACGGTTTGGGAAAGGTCGCAAAACGAATCAATGACCCGATTTTTTCAAAAACTGTATGAATTTATATAAAAATTAAAAAACGTGTTTAAGTGTTTTCCAAATAAGGACGGTTTTTAAAAAAAAAAATAGGTCGTGACAATAGATAGGGTTTTTAAATAAAATATATTTCAGACCGTGTTAGATAAATCACCTATTTTTTTACAACATTTAGCTTTACCGTTTTTTAATTAAGTAGGGGTGATTTCAGAATTTGGTGAAAAACATGATAAAAAAAGCCAAAATTCTTTTAAATTAATAGCTTTAATCGTAAAGGTATTCATATCAAAATATAAAAAAGTTTAATACTCTTAACATATATATATATCATATTTTGTGACAAAAATCCCAAAAATGAGATATAACCAAGAAACATAAACATATATTTGAAAATACATATTTGTTTTTCTAGGTTTTGATTTTGGGGCAAATTTGGACGCACATTATATAAAAATTAAAAACTTTAGGACGGTACAAAAAAATTGTTAGATATTAAAAGAGGCTTTACCTAAGTAGAGGGTACATGATAAAAAGAATCTTTAAATTAATAGCTTTAATCGAGGTTTTCACTCTTCATATATATATACATATTTTGTATCCCAATTTCCTTACATGTTCTATAACTTTGTTAAAAAAGAGGTCCTTTCCTGGATTTCTTTTTAATCTCGGAAAATCGCAATCATGCGTGTCAGTATTTAAATGGTATGAATCTCACATCCAAGGGAACCTTTATCTTAATGATTCTAAAATGTAGGCATATTTTTGTAAAAATCGCTGAATTCTTCACTGGTTTTAAATAAGATGATTGATTGGATCGAGAATTTTTGCCGTTCTTTCTAACGGAATTATAGGCATTAGCTTATTGGTCATTGACCCGGTAGTAGGAACAAAAGCCCTACTGTTTTTACCCAGGCTTGCTAACTATTCAGTTCCTGATCAGATCTATAATCTCTGACACTAATTTGCAATTGATGGTCGGAAAAGTTTGCTGTACTACTTTCAGTGAAAATTGCAGGTAAAATAGCCGTAAGGGCATGTATACCTCATTGAACGCTCTAAAGGATTTTGCAAAATCAACAAAAAGATTCGATCATATGTCATCATGTTAATGGTCTAGTAATACTTGATTAGTGCATTTTTTATTTGTTTAATAATGTTTCTACTGAAATATTAAGGCTCTAAAAATTACTAGGCATCTGATTAATTAAAAAATACTCAAAAGTGTTATAGTTACATTAAAACATATCTATTAAACAAGTTCATTATTTAAAAAAATCGGTAAATTTCCTTTACCTAGAACTTCCCTCGTTATACATATTTCCTTTTATTAGGAATAGTGAAGTGTACCCAATTTAGTTCAGTACATAGTCATTTAGAAACACATAATTCATAATACAGTGACGGCAAACTAATTGAAAACGATACCTTACGAAAATCTGAACCGTTGCTAGTAAGAAATAGGTTTAAGATATTTCGAATATAATAATCATTGTTGCTATTGTTAGGGTGTACATCTATTATTATTGCATTGAACAACCTTATTAAGTTTACAAAAGAATTTATTGATTACAAAATTCGAAGAACACTACATTTTTAAGCGGCAGACTAATTGGAAACGAATTTCTGAATCAACATTTTCTAACAAGTAGGCTCATTTTAAAATTGACAATCGTTAGCATAGAGCTTTAGTGGGTTGTTGACTTCCGTTCCTGTCAATAATTTAATAGTAATCTTCATTCGAATTTCCGCAAATATGGGTTCGCGAAAAAATGAACGACAAGTCATTATTAATCTTCATAGGGAAAGCCGTTCGTATCAAAATATTGCAAGAATAGTTAATCGTTCCAAAAAGGCGGTGTTTAAGGCTGTTAATCAGGTTACGATTCATGGAACCACTAGAACTGTTCCTAGGAAGCGACGTCGAAAAACGAGTATGGAAACAGTCGAATAGTTCGCATTTCTAAGGCCGACCCTCACAAATCAGCAGTTGATATTTAGAAAGAAATTTTTGTTGAAAATCCTAGGGAATTTGGTGTTCGAAACGTTTGAACGAAGCACAACTTTTTGGCAGGGTAACAACCTTTCTGAAGTAAATCGAGAAGTCATTTGGAATTTGCTAGAAATTACCTTCCTTTGAACGTCCAACAATGGAAGCAGATACTATGGTCAGATGAATCCAAGGTAAATAAATTTGGTTCTGATGGAAAACGTTTTGTTTGGCGTCGACCAAATAAAGAATTTGACCCGCGCTACACCATGAAAACAGTGAAATTTGGTGGTGGTTTTTGGTTTGTTGGTGGTTGGTTGGCCCAACTTTATAGAATAACTGGTACTATGGATCACTATGAATACTTTAACATGCTGGAAAACATGATGCAACCATAAGGAGAAGAAAATTTATCAGTATTTTGGAAATTCCAAAACGATAATAATCCAGAGCACTCTGCTAGGAGGGTGACTGTCTGGCTTCAGGATAATCATGTAGTTGTTTTACAATGGCCATCTTGTAGTCCAGATCTTAACTCAATAGAACATCTTTGGATGATAGTTAAAAGGCAATTAGGATCAAAAACTTTCCAAAATTTCGACGAAGTATTCGAGGGTATGAGAGAAGCTTGGACCAGTATTCCACTAGAGACTTATAGACGTCTAATACGTGGTTTTTAAAAGTAATTGAAGTCAATGGATATCCAACTAGATACTAGGTACTCGATTGAGACAAAAACTTATAAGTTGTTAGAAAATGTTGATTCAGAAATACGTTTCCAATTAGTTTGCCGCCTAAAATGTAGTGTTCTTCGAATTTTGTTTTTGTTTGAATAAATTATTTTTTGAACTTAATAAGGTTGTTTAATGCGATGATAATGAATGTACACCCTAACAATAGCAACAATGATTATAATATTCGAAATATATTAAACCAATGTCTTACTAGCAACGGTTCAGATTTTCGTAAAGTATCGTTTCCAATTAGTTTGCCGTTACTGTATATTCAAACATTTTAATTGGACACCATTTTATTCCAATATATTGGATTTCTACCAATATTTAACCAGTTTCTACTTATGCCACACTTGATTATCGGGCATAATTTAAAAAAAATTCAATAAATAGTTTTTACATTGACACACACCGCGATTTTGTTACGTCATGTTGAATTCGTACCAATACCTTTATATCATTTTTAATTTTTCTACAAAATTGAAAGTCAATTGAATAAGAAGATTTTTTGAAGCCGCCACTTTGTTCCACTTTCTTGTATACGTCACAACTTTACCAGTTTACCTCTATATCACACTTAATGCTTCCAATTTGAAATTAATTTGATAAATAGTTTTTCAGGCTGATTTTTTAAATATTTTATTAGGCCGCCATTTTGTTTTGCTATCTTATATTCATGCCAAATGTTACCAGTTAAATAATTAAGTTTTTTAGTAATAATTTTTTTAAGGTTACCAATTTGTTCGGGCATATTGAATTTTTACCAAAATATTACCAGGTCGTTTCCACATGGCCCTTAATTTTTGACTAAAATTTGAAGTCAATCTGATGAGTGGTTTTTAAGTAATTTAAGTTATTCCGCGAACTGATAGACAGACAAACCGACAGACGGACTGACGGAATTGATAAAACATATTTTTTGGCCTGAGAGGGTGAGTGTTTCAAATTACAAAATTTTTTGTTTGGCCGCCATTTTGTTTCGCCACAGTTTTACTGGTTCATCTCTCTTCCACAATTAGTTATAGCACACAATTTGAAATAAGTTCGTTAAGTAGTTTTTCAAAACGCCAAAACGCGGAAGATATGTAAAACCTGCGAGGGCGATTTTTTCATATTACAAAAATTTTATTTGGCCGCCATTTTGTTCCGCCATCTTGAATTAATACCACAGTTTTACCAGTTCATCTTTATACTACAATTAGTTATAACATACAATTTGAAATTAGTTCATTAAGTAGTTTTTTTAAGGCTGAAATTTTAAATATTTTATTAAGCCGCCATTTTGTTCCTCCATCTTGAATTCGTACGAGCATTTTAACAATTGATTCCTACATAATACTTGATTTGGGTGCTTTTGAGATAAATTTGGATAAGCACTTCCTTAGTAATAATTTTTTTGGCATCTCGCTAGGCTCCATTTTGTTTTGTCATATTGGATTTTTACCAAAATGTTACCAGGTCATCCCCATATGATCCTCAATTTTGGACCAACATTTGAAGTCAATCGGGTAGGTAGTTTTTTTAGCTATGCCGCGAACAGTCAGACCGACAGAATCGAGAAAAACATGTTCTTTGTCATCTAGGGAGCCTGAAACGTAAAGATCTGAAAAAATATCGGGGGTGATTTTTTCACGATTACAATACTTCCCTTTCACGAGGGAAGTCAAAATCAGAAGTTTTTGTTAGAGAATTGGTGTATTCTCCTAATGAATTAAACATATATGGTACGCATATAAAAAACAACAGATGCATTTAATTAACCCGTGACTTCATTTGGGCCAAATTAAAAACTCAGACGATAAATAATCTGTTTGATGCTTTTAGCGTTACGTGTTTTCTGCTGTTGCGATGGAGCTTAGTCGACAGACACTTTATGTTTGATTAGTACAATTATTTATTGAAGATAATACATTTTACAACTTTGTGATTGGTTTTATTCATTTATTTCCAATTTTCAAAAAATTCTTAATGAAATGTTCTTCATCTTGTTGGGGAAAGTCGATTTAATAATACCAATTCAATTCTGATGTTTTATTATTCATATTATTTTACTATTAATCCAGTTAATCTGTGTGAAAAAGGGTATCTACCTTCCAAAAGGTCGGGTATCCGCCATTTTTGGATATGTAATAGAAGTCGAGGACCCCATACTTTCTAGAAAATTGCAATTGTCGTCATGTGTGTGTTGGTTTAGTACGTATATGGTCAACCTTCGCCCCCCGGGCCGGATGCGGCCCACAACCAGCTCCAATCCTGCCATCGAGAAATTCAGAAATTTCAAATAATGCGCAAAAAAAAATTAAAGATTTAGTTCACATAGTTTATTTGTAATTATTGTCAACCAACCTAAAACTGTATTCTTCAAATTATAAATACTAAAAAAGAAATAGTCGTTAGAAAGAGACACACAGATAAACATTCGAGAAGCCGACCGATGACCTTGAGGTACTCCAAGCGATGCGTTATGAATAACAGTCGGCTCTGAGCGCTCACATCGCATATTCGTGTACGATCGAGACTCTCAATTCTAGAGCATTCTAGCTGCTTATTGCGGTTAATATATAAACCGCTCAATTCATTACTTCTTAACAACAGCTCATAAGAAAAAAAATCTATCAAGATGTCTGGTTTAAAAAAAGCGGAAAATAGAAACAGAATGTCAATTCCAAAACAAATGGACTGAGGAATACTTTTTTATCATGTACAGTGGTAAACCTATGTGTTTGTTGTGCAATTAAACAATTTCGTTTTTAAAAGAATACAATATGAAGCGGCATTACTCCAGCAAGCATTTCGCTCAATATAATTTATTTACGGACCAGTTAAAAAAGGGTAAAATTAAAAAACTCATTACTGATCTAGGGAAACAGCAACAATTGTTCCATTCACAAAGATCAAATCTAGACAGTGTTGTTAAAGCTAGTTTTATAGTTAGTTCCAAATAGACACTCTTTAACAAACTGTTGCAGAACTTGTGTGCCCAGAAAAGAAGAAAGGGTTTGAGAAAGTGAGCTTATCACGACGTGTTGTTGTGGCATCAAAAAACCTATTTGACTAATAGGTTAGCTGGTTTTCAAGTATTTTCGATTGCTTTGGATGAGAGTATCGATTTATCTGACACAGCCAAGTTAGTTATTTTAATACGAGGTGTTGATGAAGAATTTGTAGTGACAGAGGAATTACTGGCTTTACGGCCACTACAAGGGACCACTACTGGAAAAAATATTTACACCATTGCCGTTTGCAATGGTGTAAATTAGTTGGAGTGTGCACAGATGGTGCGCCTTCAATGTCGGTTCACGAAATGGTTTTATCGGAATTCTGAAGAAAAGAACAACCGCTATGAATGTGCAAGAATGTGATTTAATAATTCTGCATTGCATTATTCACCAACAAAACTTTTGCTCTAAGTTCATTCGGCTGAAGAACGTTATGGATGGATCAATTTCATTAAATCCCTCGTTTAAAGCATTTTTGGATGAACTCTCTTCAGAACACGATGATGTGATATACTATTGCGAAGTAAGATGGCTAAGCAAAGGTAAAATGCTAAAAAGATTTTATGACCTTAGAAAAGGAATAGGTGATTTTATGGAAATGAAAGAGAAAACGTTGCCGCAAATTTGTGGTCCAACAGGGCTTTGTGACTTGGCATTCCTGGTAGACATCACAGGACACTTAAACGACCTAAACTTAAAGCTTCAAGAACAAGGGCAATTGGTAAATCAGCTGTACAGTCATCTTAAAGCTTTTCAAAACATAATTCGCTTGTGGGGAACACAAATGAGAAGTAAAAACTGTTTTCATTTTTTAACATTATCCAGTCACGAAAACATTGAATACTTTCGCTGTGCTGAAAAACTGAAACTGCTATCAAAGCAATTCACTGATCGGTTTTCCCATTTTAAGAATATAGATAGTCCTTTCAATATTTTTGCAAATCCTTGTAAGTGTAATGTGGAAGACGCTCCGCTTCACCTACAAATGGGGTTGATCGAGCTTCTAGAAGACCCATATTTGAAGTCTAAATTTGATGAACTCGTACTAAGCGAATTTTACAGAATTTACCTTTCCGAAGAAAAGTATCCAGCAGCTTTTTTCGATCATGAAATGTACTACATGTACATGTATGTACTAATGATATTGACCTCGATATTGATCATCTAGTTTCTCAGCTTCAGACTCAAGTCTCACATTGATTTTCATTTGATTTGTCATGTTTGATTATGCTATTATAATTATTAAATAAAAAAATGTGCGAATTTTTATCGCTTGTTTATTCACTACTACCTACTTATTTCTTACATACGGCCCGCACCCTGATTAAGTCCCGAAGGAACCCCCTGAGCTAAGCAAAGGTTGCCCATACCTGGTTTAGTAGATGAGTTGCGTAATGTGAATTATTTCAATTTTTTATGTAAGTAGTTTCATGCTCTTTTATTCCTTTTTCAAAACATCTGCCGGTTTGACTAATATACATTTTAGGGTAAGCACCACATTTCAGCATATAAACTCCGGATTTCTTTTTTTTTGTTTGAGTAAGTTGGTTATTTTTTTATTATTTTCTCTAACGTATTGTTGGTCTTAAAACTGATTTTTTTATCCGTTTCTTGAAAGGTGTTTAGGATTTCTTGTATTAAACTACTGTGGTTGACGTTTTTTATAAGATTTTTTGGCAATTATTTTCTCTAAAATATATGCTTTGTACCTGTTGTTAACTGCTATCTGTTTAATTAAATTTAGGTCTTTATTATAATCAATAGAGACGATTATTAAACCCAAATTCGAACAACAAAGGATATGAATGACACCCATCGGATTTTGTCGAATCTTCGAGTAGTTGGGCTAACAAATACGGCGTTGCCGTTAAGGACAAATAGATATTTATTTTTTTTTTTTTGGAGAGTAGGAGTAGAGTAAAACAATAAGCGGTAGCGCATTAAATAATGTATTTACATTTTGTTGTGTCATGTGAAAAATTATAATAAAAATAATTAATAAATAGTGATAACACGTGTGTGGATAGGTAGAGAGTTTTAATTTACAAAAAAATTGATCCAAACTGGTCTGCTGGTGAAACCAGAAAAAAGTAGCTTTGTGTTGTAAATATTTAGATCATGAGTCACCTTTAATAAAAAGATCTGTAGGAATAGGAACTGCCCATTAGAATATTAAATAAGGAGATTTTCCCTAGTATCTTTGAGTTTGTTGAGCACAGGTAGAACGTAACACGTTCCTTGTATTTAGGTCTTCCTTTTATTCTTACTAGATATCGTCTTTTTTAGCGGTAATTATTATTGTTATAAAAACTAAGCTACATACCAATAAATAATAAACTTATTTATGCTAATAGTTCACTTCTTAACCGACAGTTTTTTTATACATAACTGTTCACACTTCACGAACTATCGTTTAATTATAAAATGTGTTACTATCGGTAAATGAGGAGGCGTCCAACCTCGCATATAATGTTTCGTATTCTCCGGTCGTTTATTGTTTTTTAAATTAATATTCAGGTATCTTACGTTTATTAAAAACTTATTTAGTTATGCCACCGAGGTAAATTACTATGAGAGAAACGTAGGTCGTGTATTCACTGACCTTGATTTTTAATGTTGATCTTTATGTAGGGTCTAGTTTTTAATTGAAAAGCATGAAAATTCTCTAGCGATAAAAATTATAACTCGACGTTAGCAGTTTAAAGTATTTAGTCGGTTTGGCAAAAGACATTACAGATTAATAATTAAAAATATTAGTTGAGGGATAATTGATTTTGGCAGCATGCAATTCAGAAAGGTATGGGAAGTCGTAAATGGTTTAAGTACATTTAAAATATGGAATCAACAGTGAAAAATAGCCAAAAGGAATGATAAATCTAGCAAAATACCGGCGGACGTACTGTTGTTCGACGTGTAGATATGATGCATTCAAGCATTTTCGATTGCTTTGTATGAGAATACCGATTTATCTGGCACAGCCCAGTTAGCTATTTTTATACGAGGTGTTGATGAAGAATTTGTAATGACAGAGGGATTAGTGGCTTTACGGTTACTACAAAGGACCACTACTGGAAAAGATAATTTTGCCGAGGTGCAAAGTGCTTTTGAGCAATATGGTTTGCAGTGGTGTAAATTAGTTGCAGAGTGCGCCTTCAGTGGTTGGTTCACGCAAAGGTTTTATCGGAATCCTGAAGGAAAGTCGTGTATTAATTGCTCGCTTTATTTCACCCTGTGTCATCCGTTGAGGTGATATTTTCTTTAAATCAGGTGTACTTCGTCGATTGCTCAATAAAGCTTTACAAGTAAACGAAGAAAGCCCCAACTACCTCAGCAAAATATTTTACATTCCATACTACCGACCAAAAAAACCCTTGATATATAAATTTCAAAATTAGTTAAATATTTTTATTGAAAGAGAATCTTCAAATTTTTTTCTTGAAATATGTTAAGATCTAGAAGAGGAAAGTCTAACCGTAGCAAAAAGTATTTTTCATACTGCAGAAAATGTTACCTGTCGTTCATATTGAGTTTTAGTTAAATTTATATTAGTTCTCAGCCAATGCCAAGGGACTTTCACTACACGAAAATCGTACAGCTATGGTTTCGGCCAGGCGAATTTCGTGTGAATTGGGTTCTATTTCTTGATTTGGGCACAAAAAAATTGCGTTAAAGTTCTGTGATTTTGGTTTTGATTTCGGGATTTGAAGAGTAATTTCGGGAACGATTTCGTGATTTTGATAAAAATATACTGTGTCACTCTCTAAAATATGACAAATCATTTGACATTATATTCGTTTACCGGTACAAATGATATGTGGTTTAGATAAACCTTTAATTTAAGTTACAATTCCAGATAATACTTAAAGAAACGCCCTAAAAAACTGTTAATTAATACTCATCACGATACGATTTCCTTTTTTTGCATGCTTCGGGCGCCATCTAAAAAAAGAAAAATTATATTTTATAAGTTTATAAACAAGCTCTAATAGGTATCACTAATACTGGTCTCTAAAATAGCAATATGACAATTAGTTTAAATAAGAGTGGATGTATTAGCATAAATTTTAGCCATTTCTCCCATGCTAGTATAGCTTAAAAAATTAACAAACATTTGATTGGTGATGGGGACCTGGGAGGGGAAGGACAGAAGTAAGGTAGACTGATATATACCATGATACAACTGAATGTCTGTGTTTTGTATTAGCTGGTTAATATTCACTTGCATCTAACATAATAGTGAATTTTAAGGAATTCTGGGTTTTATAATGTCTCATTACCTTCACCGCTCCTAGTTCCTATTGAACCACTTCTAACACTTCCCTGGGATCATCGCTCAACCTAAGCCATCAGTCAGCATATTTTTACAAAATTATTGATCATCCTGCCTGAAGGACTTCGTAATTAACGTTTTATTATTGTAAATACACACCTTATTAAATTTGTTAGAAATTTTAATGTAGAAAATAACTGTTTCTTTCTTTTTCAGGTAAAGCATTGCCTATTGGACTTAGAAATCAATCGTCATTCGTGAGTAAAAATATCTATGTTTCTATAATTAGTATGCTATTCAAGTTCATGTCTGACACATGAGGTAGTACAATTCTAAAAAAATGTTGATAGATTTTGGAAAATCGCAACATGATTAATTCTTAATTTAGACAAACTAAGAGGAAAACAACACAGCGTGGTCATTTAAACTTGTCCACATTTTAATCTACGATTACTTTCTATTTTTTCCGGACATCAAAATTATTTAAAATATAAATTGTATGATACTAGTTACCAAGTTTTATTTATTTATATTAAAATAGTATAAAAATATTCCATCGTTATAGATATGATTATAACTAGTCTTCTTTTTTCCGGTATATTTAGAATTCTTTTATTTTTTAGGACAAATCGGGTATATTAGAATCAGAAGGAAAGGGATCTATGTATTGAAAGTAAAATTTACAGGGCGTCACATTAAAAAAGTATGTACGTTTGACAACCGACATTTTTTTATATATTTTAGTGTTACAACAATTACACACGTTAACCCAATTTGTTTTTTGGCTTATTCTGATATCTTGAAAAACAAGAAAGTTATAGCAGATTAAAATTTATACAAGTTAATGACCACGATGTACATAACTTTTTATACATGTACACCATCCTCCACATAAAAGTACCCACTATACTATCTAAAAATTCGTAATAGATACGAAAAAGAGTTTCATACAAGTTTCCTTACATTTGAAGTTGTTTTAAAATATAATGTCCCAATTTTGCTAGGACGACATCAACTATACATTTTTAAATGGGACACCCTGTATTTTTGTCCATTATTTGATTCCTTATCAAAAATAAACATAACCACATACCAATTTAAACTATAGTCGATTTTTGTGTAGTTTCTGAGATAATTAAGGTTATGTGTGATTTTTTGATAACTGGAGCTATTTTTCAAATCACGATAAAAAACAGCAAAACGTAAAATTGGGCGTTTGGGTGATAATTTCCAGTCTCTAATGCATCAATGTATATTTAGAATTCAAAATTTTTGTTTGTTAGTTTAAAAAAAAAATTTTAAACTAACCTGGACCTCTTTAATATATTGTTTGTTGTTATTTCTTGGGATATGGTCCTTGATTTTGAAAATTACTATTTAATAGTCGTCGTGTATTACTAATTTAACTTTTTTAACGTTTCCGCAGTGACTTCGAGCCTTTTTCAAAAATAGTCGGAAATAGAGGACATAACATCACATTTGCATACATAAAAAGTTAAAAGACATTTAACACATTACTATTACACCTATTATTATAGAACCCATAGAATGAACTTCTAGTCAGAAACGACGATAGTGGGTCTGCAATAAAAGTGTAAAAGTAATGTGTTAAACCTCTTTTACCATTTTATGTATGTAAATGTGATCAGCTTCACTTAAAAATTCAACTGGAAGAAATTTATATCGGGATATTTTTTTCTTTTAATGCTGGATATTTGCTGGTCATGGAAAATTCAAATCCCTTTGTACATCTCTTAAAGTGTTGGTAGGATATTCAATGAAGTATAATAAACCCTCCATTTGAAAATCTTCAGAGACGACTGAACCCCTTTTTCCTTTTTTCTATATTTTAAAACTCAATATAGTTGATAAATCACTGCAAATTTGGTCAGAAATGTTCTCTTGATTGATATCCTTGCTATGGGAAATATTCAGCGATACCCTCTTAATGGGTGCGGGACTTTTATTATTTTAAATGTAAAAGTTATACAAAGTTTTTAAAGTCTAATTATTTCAATAAAACAACAACCAATAAAAACACAAATAAATTGAAAAAGTGTCAAATTTAAAACAAATAATTATATTATCCATTCCATGGCCTCCTATAGTTTTTTTTTGAGAATCACAATATTCAATAAATAATTGAGATTTTTTGTTAAATTGCGATTTTCTCTATAACCATTGAATTTAGGTATAGAACAACAACATGTTGTATTCCGTATATGCATTGATGCTTTATAAACTGGAAATTACCACCCAAACGCCCAATTTTAGATTTTTGCTATTTTTTATAGTGATTTCAAAAATAGCTCCAGTTTTCAAAAAATCACACACCTTAATTATCTCCGAAAATACGCAGAAATCGACTATAGTTTAAATTGATAACTTATGTTTATTTTTGACAGGGAATCAAATAAAGGACAACAATACAGATATCATCCCAGGAAGAAAAATAAGGACACTTTTTATACATGGAAACATTTTATTTTAAAAGAACTTTAAATTTAAAGAAACTTTTATATGAAACTTATTTCCTATCTATTACGGATTTCCAGATAGTATAGTGGATACATTTATGTGGACCACAGTGTACATAAGGATAGGTATTATTTAAGCATAATATAAAAAGAACATGAAACGTGAAAAATTAAATCTTAAAAATAGTTATATATATCTATATAGTCGTTTAATAATAAGTTTCTCATAAGAAATATGTCAGAGAGAGACAAAAAACCAGAATTTGCTAAAAGCCCACAAGGGCTGTTAAGTTTTTATTGTCCAAAACTTCCTCAATTTAACCATTTTTCTGTCTCTTATAATAAGGGAGATCCCTATATTAAAACTCGAATTTCGGACACGTGGAATTCTCTACCAGGGGACCTTGTTTTTCTAGTGTTATTATTTATTTTTTATAACTTTATTTACGTAGCCTATAAAAAATAATGTATGGTATTTAATATTTTCCGCCACTTTGTTTAGCCATGTAGGATTCGCACTTGAATTTAACCAGTTTATTCCCGTTTCACACTTGGATTTTTGTTCCAAATTTCCCTCTTACGAGGAAGAAAAGATGACAATCTTTTGGTTGTTTATTTACGGTTCCCGGAGTGATCGTTTTGACCATCAAACGTTTTTGTGTGTGTGTAAATTATGGCGTTGGTTTGAACCAGTTGATCAACATCTCTCTTTCTCTCTCTCTCTCTCTCTCTCTCTCTCTCTCTCTCTCTCTCTCTCTCTCTCTCTCTCTCTCTCTATATATATATATATATATATATATATATATATATATAATAATTCACAATTAGAATTTGACCTCCATTATAAATTTATACAAAAATCTGTAGACTTTTAAATTATTTAAACCATATATATATAGTTTAAATTAAATGACATTTCTACTATTTTTCTTAAATTCTCAAAAAACCTAATTCTAAAATTATTATGTATAGGGCAACTTAAAATACAATGTTTAAAATGTCCCATTTCACCGCACGTACACTTTTCATGTTCTGTTCAATTTATCTTTTTCATATGGGAAGGATATCAAGCGTGCAAGCTCCATATTCAATATATTGTCTTAATAAAATTACTGGTAAACTGAGCTTGCCAGTTTTTTGTGCTTTTTTCATTTTTTCTTTTGCTATACTAATTACGCGCGCATAGGGAATTCGAAAATAGGGTTCTGAACCACCGACTGTAGCATCTTTGGTTGCCTTGTCAAACAGTTCATTTTTAGGAATGCCCACATGGACTCTAACCCAAACTAAATAGATAACTTTGTTCATATTTTTCAAACGTTTTTCACTAGGTTTTAATGACAAAATTATAACATGTTTTTTGCAGATTTAATTGGTCAAATATTTATCCAAGTGAGATTATGTCAATAATTAGTAATCTTCAATTTATCTTGTCCTTTTATTTTTTTTCATCATAGTATAATAATATATTTATGTATATATTTTTGGCTTCGCAACCTACACTAAATAAGGAAAATTAGGTATTATGTAAAAAAATCACATTCGTAACAGATATCAGCACTTTATTTTTAAGATGCCCTGTCGAAATGCATCCGACATGTAATTCATTCAGATATCTTCTTGATGTATTTTGTAGGTTCCATTTAAAATTAATTATAATATATTAATTAATAAGCCGACTACCGGAAATAGTTATTAAGAAAATGAAGATCTTGTTTTTGTTAATGATGTTCTATTATCGGTTAATCGATTAAAGCCATCAGGCACAATCGGTTTATCTATATTTCTTGTACAGTCAAAATTTAAAGTAGTCTGAAGAGACACTAAAGAGTTTTCTCATTAAAAAATATAAAATTAAGAATAAAATAACGAATTTAAAGTTGTCAATTTGACAATTGAAAAATAATTTAAAAAATTCATTTGAAACACCTATTAAGAGGTACATCCTGCCGGTATAATAATCGTGTAGAAGAGTGTCTAATAATATGCATATGCCTGTTATTACAGACTTAAAATCGGATACTTGCATGCTTAGAAACTGCTAAAACATTATTAAATGTCCTAATACAGAGTTGGAACAAACTTTAAATTAATTAAAACGCAATATTGTCTATCTAATAATATATTATTACGATCATTTAGAGGTGAACGGTGGGTCATTGTAACACAGTCTCGCCACAAATATGGACATCGTTTATATGGGAAAGATGATATGTATGTCTACAAAACGACGCAAAAGTAGGCGATGCGCGATGAATATAAAGTAATATCAGAAATTATTGGTCAACCATTGTGTTATGTTATGACGTAATAAAAGTTGTTATTGTTTGAGCGTGGTAGACAATGTAGAATATTTGCAACACTCGTTCTGTCAGACCTGCGCTGCTATCTTTTTTTTTCGATTTCATGAGTTGGCAGAATTT
Source organism: Kuschelorhynchus macadamiae (assembly GCA_030620095.1). Classification (NCBI taxonomy): domain Eukaryota; kingdom Metazoa; phylum Arthropoda; class Insecta; order Coleoptera; family Curculionidae; genus Kuschelorhynchus; species Kuschelorhynchus macadamiae. The sequence goes on from JAUTXW010005489.1 coordinate 163,267, forward strand.
CTAAATCACTTAAACATAATAAGAACATGTATTAATATAATGTAAACATGATTTGGTCTTTAAAACCTTTTATAATAGAGGTATAAAAACGTGTAAGAATCGAGAGAACCTTGTGGCAGAAGTTGTAAATATACGAAAAAGTACGTTCCACAGTTTGGTAGCGTCTTTATAATTTATTCAGCCTTCCGGGATCCAACTGGTCGATAGTCGATCCAACCGAAAAAAGAGAAAATAACAAATATCTAACCCCTTATGAATTAACTTTTTAACGTCAAATTTAACGCCACTGTCGAAACATACAAATAAAAAAACTGTAAGCTCTGAATGAAAAAATCATTATAGAAATTCACAAAAGTCTGTTACTCTTTAACAATCTCACAGTGTTGACATTTTCTATATTTGTCTTTAGTGTAATTAAGTTCAAAGGCGGCGTTATAGATGTGTTTTTTTTTTCAATTTCTTGCTTCACTTAAAACAATTTCTAAATATTGTGGTACAATTTTAAGGTATTTAAACCTTACAGTCAGAGGCGTGCAGTCCATGGAAGCAAGGGAAGCAGTGCTTCTCCAAAAAAAATTACAAAACATCTTCTAAAATGTAATTTTTGAAATAGGAAACCATTAATTTAGTTTATAATAAAAATGTCCATAATTAATGCGGCCTTGACTCCGACCCAGCCACAATAGAAAATCGAATAGAATCTATGCGGGCTACTAGCTTCTCTGCAGCCAAGTCCTGTATGCTTGATTTCCTGTGAATCGAGCCAGATGTTATTGAACTTTCCACCGGCTGTTTGCAATTTTTGCATTTCGGTCGCGCGCTTTAAGTTGGGGCGGAATCTATCGTTGGAGTAGGTTCTTTGTTTGAACGGCTATCCGTGTGTTGTGTGATACGTACGTGGCGTCGTGCATGGTGCGATATGGAAGACAATAATACGGACGTGGATATGCAAATCCCGTCAACTTCGGCTGTCGGTAATAACATTGAAAATGTTGGAGAATTTAGTAAGAAGAGTGTGTATAAATGTGTGGTGTGTGTCTTAATAATAAAGGGATTTTTAGCATTAAACTTTGCTGATAAGCATCAAATAATTTCCAAAGGAAGGGCAAAACGGCCTATGAAAAACTTAACCACAAAAATGAAAAACTGTATTAGACATTTTGATCCGGAAAAACAATACCAACAATTTAAATGGTTAACAGGGTTTAAAAATATAAGTGAATTATTTTGTTGGCCATGTTTACTTTTTTAAAATGAAAAAGGTCTCTGGTTTAAAGCTGGTTTTAATAAATCTGTAAAAAGACACATTATGTCCAGAGCGCATTTGCAGGCCGTCATAAAAGAAATAGTCTTCGACAAAACCAGAATTGAACACGCCCTTAATATTAATAAACAGTTGGAAATTAGTCACCGCCAGCACAGTGAACTAGTCGATAAAAATAGGCAAATATTAAGAAGACTTATCGATGTTGTTTGTTTTCTCGGACAGTACGAATTGGGATTTAGAAGTCATGACGAAACAAGGGTTTCTTGAAATAGAGGAAATTTTCAAGATTTACTTAGTTTAATGGCTAAATGGTTAAAAATCATTTAGAGCAGTCTAGCGTTTTTCGTGGAACGTCGAATTGAATCCAGAATGATTTAATTTCCTCTGTGGCAACCATTATTCTAAAAAGAATTAAGCACTAGATTGGCGAAGCGCGGTTCACTGCTATTGTTCTGGACGAAACAACTGATATCACTAATTTTAGCCAATTATCTATAGTAATACGCTAGGTTAAAACAGACGTAGTACAAGTATTCAAGAGCGATTTTTAGGTTTTAAGAATGTGTCCGAAAATCATACAGCAGATGCATTATATACCGTAGTTTATAACGTTACTAAAGAAATTAATGGAAAGAAAAAATTAGTTGCTCAAAGCTATGATGGAGCTGCAGTGATGGCAGGACAATTAGGAGGTCTGCGAGCTAAAGTTCGAGAAACTTCCCCAAGTGCTGTGTTTGTCCATTGTTTTGCTCATAAATTAAATTTAGTTTTATCCCAGTCCATCAATCACATTAAACAGTGTAAAGTATTTTTCGTTACTTGAAGAGGCATGGCTGCTTTTTTTCCAAGTGAACAAAACGTACACAAGCTTTGGACACCATTGTCCACAAACGATTGCCCAAAGTAGCTCCTACTAGGTGGAACTATAATGGAAGACTTGTGTTAACAGTATCTAAAAATCGTGAATCACTGATTAAACTATTTGAGAATATAATAGAAAATAATGAAACGTGGGACTCAGAAGCAATAAATAGTTCGAGGGGGTTTTTGGACTGTTTGAAACGAGATTTTAATTTTAATTATTTGTTGAACATATTTTCAGAAATATCCGTTCTAGGACAATGTTTTTAATGTATTACAAACTAAAACAAATGATATTGCTTTTTGCCTAAAAAATGGATGAATTTAAGTCCATGTTGAGCCAAAAAAGAGATGACTGACCTATTTTGGAAGAAAACGATGACGTTAAATGTAGGGCTACAAGCCAAGCGTCTTCGAACAGACAAGGTGGGAGATGTGGCCTCTTATGAAATAATCGATCAAATTCAGCAACAAATAAACTACAGTTTTAACGGTTTAAATGATTTTAAATTCCTCGAGCTCTGCAATTTTGATGCATTTAAAGGAAAAACTTTTCCAGAAGATGCGTTTAAATCTCTTCTTCTTCATTATGGCCGGTTCTTCGACGAGTGTTACTGCGATCTGAACTAAAAGTGATTTACGAAACTGATGACATTAGTGCAAAAAATAACACTAAGGAACTAATGCAATTTTTAAAAGACAAGGAGCTGGAAGATGTCTACACCGAAGTGTCGAAATTGAGTGAATTAGTATTGAAAATACCTGCCACAAGTTCATCAGTAGAACGCAATTTTTCAACACTTAAACGTATAAAAAATTTCGTGAGAAATTCAACGGGGCAGGAGAGACTTTCTCCAAAATATGTCGGAGCATCGACATTTTTATGATGGCGTCATTGACGAATTTGCCAAAAATTATCGAGGAATCGAATTACATTACAAATAGGTAAGTTTCTAAAAATTGCTTCCCTTTCTTAAAATTTCACCGCACGCCTCTGCTTGCAGTTCACTTGCTCTCAGCAGCCACTGGATCCTTCGAGGAAAATAATATGTACATAACTCTATTCCTTGCTAATGAAGTCCATATCAAGTGTGGCTGCATCAAAAGTGTCGGGGTACCTTCAGTAGGGAAACTTGTTCTGTTGGAATTATATTGTTTTTGTTTTCTTTCGATTTTACAATTTTCCGAATGGTAAGTATCTTCAGTTCTTTTCAAGTGTGCACAATTACATTGAATTTGGTTATAGTATTCTTTTTTCGTGCAATTAGATTTAAATAGGGTTTTGATGTTGATATTTCAAGTGTATCTTGTTCTTTTCAAGCTGCAATTACATTGAATTTGGTTATAGTATTCTTTTTTCGTGCAATTAGATTTAAATAGGGTTTTGATGTTGATATTTCTGGATACTCTTCGCATCTGTTTTATGTGCACTTAATGATATGATCGCTAAAAAGTGTTCATATTAAACCATCCACTGGGGCTTTTAGCATAGTTTGTATTAGGAGGACTACCTTCCTTCCAATGTTCATATATATATTTACTGAATTGTGCACAACCATATGGAGCAACATTTCTCCATTTACATTTCTAGACACTATGATGCTACTTGATGTCCGCCAGTGATTTTTGAATCCTCTAATCGTTCTGGGTGTTTCGGGGACCACGAACTTTTTTGCAACTGGGTCTTCGGTAACATAAGTTTCTTCATGGTTACATATCTTTAATTATTTCTATGGATAAATAAACCGAAAACTGGTTATTTAAAATATTTCGAAATTCCAGTTTTCACAGAAAACCATTTGGCGACCACACCCAGTTTCAAGAACTTTTGGACCGTCAACTGTTTTCAAAATCTGTCTTAATTTAAAGGAGGGTAATGTGTTTAAAAGTCATGCATGCCATTATTCCTTATCACCTACGAGATAAATGCCTGGACTGATTGTCATGAGGGAGGACATATTTTGATTTGTCGATAGCCCGCGGTCTGAGCTATGTTTGCTAATGCATCGTAAACAATTAAAGAGGTCATTAAGGCGATTGACTCTTTTACACGAGTAGTATACAATATTTTTCCTACGATCATATTTAATCTTTTGTATGTCTTTTATTTTTGCTTACTTTTCAATACTGTTCACAAGAACTGCCGTTGACCTAGTGCTGATTTTTGTACTACAAAGTATGAAATACATTGTGGTGGTAAAAAGTTGAACTAAAAAAATGTATTTCCTCTTGTTTTAGTTGATTTAAAAGCTGTCTTTCGAAATAACTATTGCTAGATACTTTTTTTTATATTTACAGGCATTAAATACTTTTTTTCAGTTTTTACTTTCCTCGTAAAAAAAAAAGTATTGTAATCGTGAAAAAATCCATAGGTCCATAGGTGCCAAAAAACATGTTTTCTCAATTCCGTCGGTGAAATGTTAAAAAAATATTACTAAAAAACCGCTTATCCAATGTATCTCAAAATTTGCACACAAATCAAGTGTAATGTGGAAATACACTGGTAAAATTTTGGTATGATTCGAAAATGGTGGAACAAAATGGCGGCTAAAATATTTAAAAATTCAGCCTGAAAAACTACTTAATATGGTACAAAGATGAACTAGTAAAACTGTTGAACAATTCAAGATAGCGGTACAAAATAGCGGCCATATAAAATATTTGTAATCGTGAAAAAATCGCTTTCTCAGGTTTTACATATTTTCAGGTTTTAACGTCCCTAGATGCCAAAGAATATGTTTTATCAATTCCGTCGGCGGTCTGGCAGTTTGTCTGTCTGTCTGTCTGTTAATTCGAGGCACAACTTAAATACTATCCATCAGATTGACTTCAAATTTTAGTCAAAAACTAAGGGTGATGTGGGCATAACCTGGTAGTATTTGATAAAAATCGAATATGACGGAAGAAGATGGCCTTGTGAAACATTAAAAAAATTGTTACTAAAAAAACTAATTATCCAACTTCCTCAAATTTTGCACAAAAATCAAGTGTTACATAGCAATAAACTGGTATTATTTTGGTATGAATATAAGATAGCAAAACAAAATGGCGGCCTGATAAAATATTTTAAAAAATTGGCCAGAAAAAAGCCACAAATTAGATTAATTTCAAATTTGGTTGTAAGTATTAAGTGTGATCTAGAGATAAATTAGTGAAGCTCTACGAATTCAAGATGGCGGAACAAAGTGGCCGCCAAATAGTTTTTTCAGATATTTATGTTTCAGGGTTTCTAGATGCCGAAAAACATGTTTTGTCAATTCTTTAGTCTGTCTGTCAGTCTGTCTGTTCGCGACATAGCTAAAAAACTACTTAACCGATTGACTTAAAATTTTGGTAAAAAATTAAGGGTCATGGGGATAACCTGGTAACTTTAGGTAAACATCCAGTATGGCAAAACAACATGACGACCTAGTGGAACGTTAAAAAATATATTACTAAAAAAACTACTTATCCGATTTGTCTCAAATTTTGCACAAAAATCAAGTATTATGTAGGAATCAACTGGTAAAATTTTGGTACGAATACAATATGGCCGAGCAAAATGGCGGCTCAATAAAATATTTTAAAATCCAGCCTGAGAAAACTACTTAATGGAGGCGTTTCAAATTGTTTGCCATAACTAATTGTGGTATAGAGATGAACTAGTAAAACTGTCGTACTAAATCAAGATGGTGGAACAAGATGGCGGCTATATAAAATATTCGTAATTGTAAAAAAATCACTGTCTCAGGTCTTACATATTTTGAGGTTTTAGCGTCCCTAGTTGGCAAAAAATATTTTTATCGTCTTTTGTCTGTCAGTTCTTCGCGGCAGAACTTAAAAAAACTACTCATCAGTGACTTCAAGTTTTAGTCAATTAAGAGCCATATGGGGATGATCTTTTGATGATATTTTGGTAAAAATCCAGTCTGCTGGAACAAGATGGCGGACTAATGAAAAAACATTATTACTTAAAAAACTAATTATACACAATTTCTCGAATTTTGCACAGAAAACAAGTGTTATATCGGTATAGGGTCTTATGGGGATGACCTGGGATTATTTTGGTAAGAATCTAGTATGCCGGAACAAGATGGCGGCCCAGTGAAACATTAAAAAAATATTACTAAAAACTAATTATTCAATTTTCTCAAATTTTGCGCAGAAATCAAGTGTTACATATCCATGAACTGGCAACATTTTGGTGTGAATATGTGAATATAAGTTAGCAAAACAAAATGGCGGCCTGATAAAATATTTAAAAAATAGGTCAAATTTTGTACATGCGTTAAGTGAGATATAGAGATAAACAGGTAGAGTTATGGTAATAATTTAAGATGGCGGAACAAAATGACATCCAAATAATTTTATAAAAACTCAACGTAAAAAATCTTATTCAATTGAATTTAAATTTTGCAGATGAATTAAATGTTATATAGGGATAAACTGGTACGAATTCAACATGACGTAACAAAATGGTAGTGTGTGTTAATGTAGAAAATAATTGAAATTATTTTAAATTATGCCCAAAGATCAAGTGTGGCATAGGTAGAAGTTGTTAAAATATTGTTAAGAATCCAATATGATGGAACGAAATGGCGCCGAATAAAAATATTTGAAAAGATACAAAATCATTACATTCATACAGCGGCTCCTCTTTTTGTTGGTGATAATCTATAAGGATATTGCTCTGTTTAGTCTTAATACTGATAGAGTAATCAATAATAAACAGTTAATTATTACTTAATGAAACTATTGTAATTATTATAAAAGCAAAGCGAAAGCTACTTTAAATTTTTAATTTTTTCGGTTTATTTTACAGTGATATTAATCAAAATTTACCTAATAATTGATTTGTATAAAATAGAGTATTAGAAATAACCATCAAAATAATATTTCATGCACCAGCTAAGCATATAATTATTTTAGTAATAGTAGATTATTTACTTTTTCGATTTACTCCAAACCGTATATAAAACTTTTATTATTTCATTCCATGTTGTTATATTACTTTAAGAGATAATAATCTCAACATTAAATATTAAATCTTAGACGTTCACATGTGTAAAGAGGTATGTTTACATATAATGGATTATTGCGATACAGGTAGTAATAGCAATTATCCATCGAAGAATTCAGATTGTTGCAACACACCCTCTCTAGTAGTGTACCAATTTACGTGAACGTTCACATTGCCTAGTATATACATTGATATCTGGGGACTTATTCACGAATTTAAAACAATTTTCATTTTTGTTTTAGTATTTGTTATTTTTAGGGCAGATCTTTACACTTAGCTTTGTTGTCGAAAAGGCGAGCGAAAAGGTCTGTTCTTACATAAGATTATAGCGTTAAAAAAAAAAGTGATACAAGAAGTGCTAGCTCTAATCAGGGCCCCCGCAAAGGTTATCGGCGTGGCTATATTTTTACACTATTCAGCAGTTTTCACTTCAATCATGGGCAGAGGTTTGGGTAACCATCCTTAACTTAAATAAAAAATAGTACGCCACTCATTAAAAAAACTATTAGTTTTATCGTTTAGGGCAAGTAAAAATACACAAGAAATGCCTCTTAGTATTTTATCATATGACAAGTCGTTTTCGAAAAAAAATCCCATTTTGATGTACCCCTGTGGCACAGTTTTAGTTGGAGGGAAATTTGGTCAAAACTCTACAAAAGTGGCTCCTTGGATCATTCCAAGAAAAAAAGTTTTAATAAACATCTGTACATAAATGTCCTATTTTTGAGATAAAGGGTGTTCAAATTTAGGGTTTCTTTATTTTAGTATTCCGTATCCCAAAAATAGGGCATTTGCATATATTTAATAAAACTTTTTTCTTGATATGATCCAAAGAATCACTTTTGTAACGTTTTGAGCAGTTTCAACTAAAACTGGATCAGAGGTGCAAGAGGCATGGATCAAAATAGAACTTGTTTTTTTTCTCGAAAACGACTTATCGATCACAAAATACTAACATTTTTTTATGTATTTTTAGTCCTAACACTGGAACCTGTGGTGGAAGATATATCAAAAAACAAGAGTTCTAATCACACTACACCACAACTTGTTACGTTCTGGACACGCGTTTCGTTAATAAAGTTAGCATCCTCAGCAATGATATAAACTGTTTGCGAAACACGCGTCCAGAACGTAAAAAGTTGTGGTATAGTGTCATTAGAACTCTTGTATTTTAATCTATGTATTTTTACTTGCCCTGAACGATACAGACAGTTTTTTTTTAAAAAATAATTGGCGTACCATTTTTTTAAAGAAAGTTAAACTTAAAACTGCTGAATACTTTATGCCCTTAGATACGTATGAGGTTGTTCCAAATCTTAATTAAATAGCTCTTATTGTTTCAGTATAACTAAATAAAATCATATTTGTTTTTAAATTTTAAACATCTGCGGACCCATGTTCATATGAAGTTTTCGTCTTATTTTCTTATAAAGAATCTCCCTTTAAACGTTGGCGCATGTTTTCTTTAACACCCAAATATATTTTATTTCAGTTTTGTAATGGATCAAACAGAAACAAAACAAAAACTCATTTAATACATTAAAGGGATACAAATGACGGCATGGTGAAATACTTAAATAAAATTATTACTAAAAAACTAATTACGCAATTTATTTGAAATTTTGCGCAAAAATCAAGTATTTTGTAGGAATGAAACGGAAAAATGTTGGTACCAATGGCAGCGAAACAAAGTTTAGGCCTAGTAAATTGTTAAAACAAATATTCCTTAAAAACTACTTGTTCAATTTACCTGAAATTTTACACAAAAATCAAGTTTTATGTAGGAATGAACAGGTATAATTTTAGTATGAATCCAAGATGGAGAATCATAATGGCGGCATAATAAAATATTTCAAAAATTAGCCTGAAAAAACTGGTTATTAGATTGATTTCAATTTTTTGCAAAAATTAAGTGTGATGTAGTAAGTTAGGGTCATATTGGGTATGATCTGGTAATATTTTGGTAAAAATCCAATATAGTGGAACAAAATGGTGACCTAATTATCCAATTTACCTCAGATGTTGCACACAAATCAAGTATTAGAATTAACTGGTAACATTTTGGTATGAATCTAAGACGACAAAATAAAATGACGCCTAATAAAATTTAAAAAAATCAGCCTGAAAAACTGCTTATTACTTATTTTAAATTTCAAAGTGTGATATAGAAATAAATTGTTAAAAATTATAGTACTAACTCAAGATGGAGGAATAAAATGGCGGAAAAATAAATTGTTAAAAAAACCTCTTTTTCAATGGCCTTCTATGGAGATTTTTGCACAAGAAATAGAAATGATATATGTGCACTGATAAAATTTTAATATGCGTTCAACATGACGAAACAAAATGGCGGACTAATGAAATTTTGAAGAAACGAAATAAAAAATGCTTATTTAATTTATTTTGCATTATGTTCTAAAATCAAGTGTGGTGTAGGTAGAAACTGGTAAAATATTGGTACATATTGTAAATTTCTACACCAATATTAAGGATAGTAATTAATGTCTTAATTGATAATATGGAATTAATCTTAGATGGATCGAATCTTGTTTTCTTCAGTAGGACATTTTTAGTGCCTTGTTCGTTGCAAATTGTTTGAAAATTAAAAATTGGAGTTGTATAAAAGCAAATGTTCTTTTTCGGGGCCCTGGCTCTGATTTATTGAGGTGTTATTCGTAATATAAGATATAATATTAGGAAAATATTTTTAGTTTTAAAAATTGACGTCGAAAATTTTGTTTACAATTCGATATAAACAATTCCCATAGTTATTAGAGTCGAGACTATAAGTACTAGATATAAAGCCTTAAGGAAAATGTTTAGCGTATTAGCAAATGTTAGTAAGTAGTCTTATGTTTTTTTACACTTTTTTATCGTATATTTTGCAATTTCCAAAAAAAACTAGGCCTGTATGACACTTTCATAACTTTAAACGATGTAATCACGTTAACTCCCAGACAATATTTTGGCAAGTTTATATAGCAGTACGCGACATATTATATGAGAAAACACACACAAATTTATTTTGTTATTTTACTCGACCTTGTAGTGCACTAGATTTACTCAAAATATCGGGAAAACCCGGCAAAAAATACCGTTGAGATGCTCTATGAAGTGTTCTGAACAACATATCGACAAGTCCCCTAAGTTCACATGTACGCGACATGTTTTCTTTTATCCTGTTCTTCTAGAAGCTATTTCAAGTGTTAAAAGTCTACAAATTTCGCCTTTTCACGCCAGAATTGATTCGTACCTGGGACAGAACAACTGCAAAACAACGCCTTGCCCCTGACATGTGACTGAAATACATTTTTTAACCCGTCGCGGCACGATCCTGGCCTGGTAGAAGTACACCTAATCGTGTACAAATATTGCCCTTTCTTTCCTCAGCGATGTCGCACAGAGCTAAAACCGAATGCAAAGTGGCGCAAATGGTAAGCGCAATGAAGACACTCACATTTTACACCGTTCCTGCGGTCTCCTAGGACACAATTTACCGCACAAGATATATTCGGTAAACTTTGCGTAGGAAGACAAGTGCCCAGTCAAAGTTTACTGAATATTTTTATTCAGTAAACTTTGGCCCAGTCTTCGAAAAAACGTGACATTTTGAGTCGTTATAAAGCGCAAAGTAGGTGCAGAGGCTTTCAGACACCGTGATACTAGTGATTTTTGCCTGTTATACATTTGAGATTAATCGTGGCCCTCTAGAAGGTCGTCAAGTGCCCAATCCATAACTTTGAAATTTGCAAAAAGGAACACCTGTCTGATATATTAAGGAGAACGAACTGATCTCAACGTGACATTTCTCGTCAGTTTGTGTGTTTCGCTTTCGTCACATAATAGACCTATACAGGGTTAACAAGTACCTATTCTCTGTTTTCGTTAATTTAATTTAATTTTTATGAAAGGTCCTATTTAGGGGTCGGCGGAAAAATAGTATGTTTCATTCGCACAAAAAGTCATTTTGGGGCTCATAATTTAGTCACCTTTTTGCGTTAAATAATTATTGTATTTTTTACGCGACATGTAAAACATTAATAATAATGATAATAATAATAATAATAAATGACTTTATTTTACGAAATAAATAATAAAATACATGCTAAAAGGTGTGGCGAGATCTAGCCTAGGGCTACTCTATATCTAACCACACGACCTACAAATTGTAGTAAAATTACATAAATAAATGCAGTTAAAAATATCAAAATATAAATTATCACACATCATAATATATAAAATTAGATAATTTACAAAGAAGATACTGATTCGAGTTGGACAATAATAATAAAAAATAAAAAAATAAATAAAAATAAATTCAAAAAATAAATGTTTTTTAGAGCTTGAGGACAGTTTGACAGCTTTCCGAAACGAGACAACTTCTAGTTAATATTTGAGTTTATTGGACAATGCATTCTATAACATTAAAAGACAAATTTTATTTATACGTGAATAAAAATTATGCATTAAATGGCGCCTGCGGCGCTATTTTTTATACCTGTGATTGATCTGTGATGTTTTATTGACCTTTTTGCAGTCATTTTCATGCAATCTGTACAGTATATCCAATTATTAAATATCGAAACTACATTTTACCTTAAAAGTTAAATCTTATGTATACGTGAATAAAAAATATATTTTTTGCGCCTACGTATCGATCTGTGATGTTTTATTCACCTTTTTGCATTAATTCTTTATACTCTGTACAGTATTTCCAATTGTTAAAAAAAATGAAACTACATTACATTTTATCCTAAAAGATAAAATCTTATCTATATGGGTGTGAGAAGGTAAAATTTTTAAGCTTGCTTGAAATAGCTTCTAGGAGAGAAAAAAAACATGTCGCGCAAATGTGGGGTTAGGGGACTTTTGATATGTTATTCAGCACACTTCACACACCACCAATTTTTAGCTCAACGGAACTTTTCACCGGGTAAGTATCTAAATCTACTGGCCTATTATAAAAATAGGAAAAATCTTGAAAACAGATTATATAGAATGAATTTATTATCTTATACCAAAGATTGATTATATTTCGTATAGACAGTTGATTAGATACAAATAAATTTAGTACAGCAACTGCGCGTATTGCAGTTTAATTCCAACGCACACAACAATATGCGGGTCGTGTTGCCAGAAGCGTCTACTTGTTTAGGGATACAATAGAAAAATTATTCTTATCTGTAAATTAATATAATCAGCCGATCGGATGCATAACGTCACGGACTTGCACCTTTGGGCGTTGTGCGAGGCCCTGTCGTTGTGTTACGTGAAAATCTCTAGCTGGCTCACAGGTATAGAAAATACAATACAAAGTTGGGGTCCATTTAGGGGATAATTTTTAATGCTTATATATACAAAATATTATACTATACCGTTAAACAAATAAGAGAAAATGGAAATAAAATTGAACTGAACTTAAATTTGTGCTTTTTTAAATTTAATATGCATTTCATAAACTAGAAGAAGTTTAAGATAGAGGATATTCTTGCAAAAATGTAAGCGAAAAATTATGGCATTGATGCATCCTAATGAAATTTCTTGTTCAGTCAGTGTGACCTATTGTTTTTTGGATTTTTAAAGTTTTTTTCAATCTTATTAATAATTTTTAAAGTTTTTTTCAATCTTATTAATAATTTTTAAAATGAAAGTATTGTATTGCTGATTTTTTTATGCATATCCATAGCTGGCTTCCTGTTAATGGCACGAATAGGTAGTCAACTAATAGCTTAAAAGCATTATTTGGCGAACTTGATTGAACTAAATAAAATTCCTGTAACTTAAGAAACTCAAATAGTCTTAAAAAATTTACTTTTATTTTTATATCAAACTGAAAATAACAAAATCAGTTGAATATACAGATATATATTTAGTGTGTCTAGGTTGTAATCTTTTTTTTGCAAAATCTTTGACAGTATCACTTAAAGTGAATTAATTCTTTTTAGGACTGCAAATGAAGGGTAGGTAGTAATATGTATTAAATTTTGTCAGGACTTAAGATTCGAAAACGTTGAAGTTGACGTCTGCAATAAAACAAAAATAACAATATTCTTCTAAACTAGGTGTCACTAATTTAAACAGTAATAGTGTTTATTACTTAAGGGAGAACTGCACGCAAAAAGTGTAAAACCAGCGACAAGGTCTAGTCGAGTTGAAAGCAAGATGAAAAGGCACCTACGCATTAAAAAAAACTTCCTGCACGTCCGACCTCAAAAAAATGTGTTATGTATAGGTAATTTAAATTACATTTCGGTTAAAAATGGGTTCAAAAAGGTTCACGCGCTGCAGAAATACAAAGACATGAGTATGATTTACCATTTCAAATTTTGCAGTTACATAGACAAAGGATCAATGTAAGGCGGTAAAGAGCCATTTTGTGGAAAAAAAATTAGGCATGTGCGTTAAAAAGTGGTCAAAAAATGGTCGAAAATGGACAAATCTACTTTTATTTTATATCTTTAGATTTGATTTTTTCACAAAAATTCTCATTTAGCGCCCAACTATACATATTTCCTTATTAAAATCACATTGAAACTAATACATATCTCTTATAGTTTTAACATAATATTGCAGCGGCGGAAGGCTTGCAAATGATATTACTGCGTGCAGTTCCCCCTTAAGGTATTAGATTAGACCTCAGGACGACCGCTAATTCTAGAAATATATATCAAAAGTAATTGTGAAGGAACACAACTATCAGATATATGCCTAGTCACGGAAAATATAAATGTCACTAATTTCAGTAAAATTTAAAATTTTTATACATTTTTCAAATGGCCCAAAGAGTATTTTTTTGCTTTCAGGGTTTTTTTTAAATGGTTTGTATTAAAAAGAAAATTATTTGTTTAAACTTTTCAATATATGTATGCAAGTTTAGAATAAATTAGCGAGAGTGGTTGGATTAGCTCATCTCCTTAGCCTTGCTTTTTATTATAGTATCATGTCTTTCATGAATTATTCTACATCCTCCTTAACGCTTTGCATGTCTTATTTCTATTTACGTTTTTTTTGCTTTACCGTGTTTTCAAAGCAACATGTTTTCTGCTTTGTTAATCTTATAGGTTTAGGAATCGACCGCCGCCGTAGTATTTAGATCTTTAGAATGTAATCGACCTCAAGGCCAATAGATGCGGCATGCCCCTAAACCCCCAGGCACTTAATGAAAATTAATAGAATTTAAACACGAAATGTCTAAGTATTACGAATGTATCAGGTGTATTGGATACCTAATATTGGACTGTTTCGTTTGTTATTATTTGGAGGGTTAAAAAACATCATATTATGTAAAATAACATGCTTTTTGTTTATTCTGACACTGTTATTCGCTGGTGTTATTTTTAATCATTTTCTTTTTTTTCAAGTACCACCCCACATCACGTTCCAAGCATGGGTGAAGTCTTTAAAGACGTTTCCAGCAATGTGTATATGAGTGGGTTTTCCTATTTCTTTCCTTTATTTTCTTCTATTTCTTTTTTCTTCCTTATTTTACCCAACCTGTACAAGGTTGGATGAGAAAATGATTATGACTGTTCCTCAAGTAAAATATTTCGTAGTCATAATAAGAGGTATTCGGATCTCCGGGTGAGGGGTACTTGTGTCGAGATATTATTTGTCATTCACCAATGTCTGTGGCTTGAGTAAAAATATCAACTCTGTTCACCACTATCTCCATAATTTTTTTCTTACCGAAACCAAAATAAGCCGTAAAAATACAATTAATCATCTTTGCTTTCCGGGCTGTGAACTCTTTTCATTCACGAGTACTCTATTCTTTACAAGATTCCCTAATCTTGAATCGAACAGAATCCTTATCATGTGACTCAAAATAAATTTATTTGTTATATGTATCGCACTCCTTTAGATAACGAGTTCTTCGACTTTCTACTAAAGAGAATTTCCTAATCTCTGAATTCTCTTTCTCAGAAATCCTTATGACTTTTACGTTCGTAATGAAAAATGGTTAGGCTCTCCTTTGATCGCTTACAAAAACATTAATGAAAACGTCTGCAAAGTTCCTTTCCAGCCTTAACTTCTGGTAATGAAATCGTGTCCAAGTCTAAAGTGATAACTGAGTTTTTTTCAAAACAATTGCCGTAGATTCCGCTTTAATCCCCATCTTCCATCAGTACCAGCTTTGCTATACAATATGCACGAAGTTAACTTCCGGATTAAAATGATACGACGTATTCACAAAACATTTAATACCAAAAAGTTCTCTGGTCTTGATGGTATTCCGGTTATAGTCAAAGTGTCCTATGACAAGGGCATTTTTCCTAAAAAGGACCGCACACAAACCTCATAGAAAATCGGTTTGGCGAAATAGGCTGATTTTTTTATATGTTGTAGTTCTTAATCTCCTGAGCAAAATATGCCATGAGCACATCAAATCCTAGGGCTAGATTTTAATATACAGGATGTAAAACTTGCTGCCCAAATCCCATATAAAATACATAGGGAAAAGAGGATGACACCAAAGTAGTTTATTCAACATATTTAGCATAGTGCTTTTCGAAATAAAAATATTAGCATAGGCCCGCAAAAGGTTTATTCTCGAAATACAGGGTCTTATATTGTAAATGTTATTTTTCCTATATCTCGCAACTAAAGGGTTTTTGAACGTATATTTATATAAAACTTTTTTCTTATTTCAGGTAGAACTATACGTTAAATATGTTGAACAAAATAATTTGGTATCGTCCTGTTTTACTCATGTATTTTATTTGGACAAAGTTTAACACTAGCATTAGATTGTGCTCAGGGTATTTTTTGTTAAGAAGTTCAGGAACTACAACAATTAAAAATTGAGCCAATTTCACCTAAACCGGTTTTCCCTCGGGTTTTCCATAAGGTGTGTGCATAGTCCTTTGTAAATTTGCTCGTGTACAGTCTGTTCTCAAAAAAGAGTCCACCACTCTTCCCTTTAACTACCGACCCATATACGTACTGATCTTATAAATTACCTTCGTAACCCACAACTGGAACAAGTCCACTGAATTTTGCAAAAGAAGCCAAATTATTGCCCTCGACATATCCAAAGCATTTGATCAAGTTTGGCGTACCGCACTTCGGCAGGGTCAGTGTTGGCACCTATCCTATTCCTTCTGCAAATCAGTGGTCTACTTTCTCAGTATTAGTACACTCCGTTCCAGTATACAAATTCCCTTACCTGTTTCCAACACTGAAATTGATGATAGGCGTAGAGTAATTACTTTATCCCTAATTGAGGTCCTCATTAAAATCGTACAATGGGGAGCAAAGAACCTTGTCCAGTTTAACGCCCTAAGGCACAATCATGTTAACTATCATACAAATTATCTCCCATTACCCATACCATTCAAACGATTAATTAAATTAAAGCTAAAGATACCTTTAGCCTATCACTTTTCAGAAAGATGGCGTGATCAAATCACTTCAATTAACACAGCAAAAGCGAAGAAATTGGGTTTTCTTTTCCGAGCTCGAAAATATTTTTCTTCTGCCAACTTGTGTACTATTTACACTTTACAAATCAAACCTAGCTTTGAGTATTGCTCGAATATATGGGAGCAGTATCTTCTTCTATCCTTAAAATCCCTGCCTCTGTCCAAAGAAGAGCTGTTCGCCTGCTTGATGATCCAAACGTTACTAGGAAGCTTGCATCGTCGAAGTGTGGGCAATCTGACTCTTACAGATGCTGTCACGGATTCTGTTCTGATGAATTATAATACATTATGCTTTCCTTAGTCATTCCCGCTAGGGAAACATGAGCATCGACCCCATATGCGTCTCTTCACCCTCCAACTCCAAATATTAGGGACCTCTAACTTTGCTCTCATTTAGTCCGAGAGTGTCACGATTACGGAATGTGTTACCAGCAAAAGCCTTTCCCTCTCATCCTAATCTGCAAGTCTTTAAATCCCGCATCAATTAACTTATACTATCGTCAATTAAAACAACGACGGTACATAGGTCTTCGTGGTCTGCTCATAAATAAAAAAATAACCTAAGTCCAGAACAGAATCAATACCCAGGAATGCCAAAGAACACGTTAATATTTCTTTAATTTTCAGCAGGGTCGTAGATAGACTCTGGCGATGAATTGGGGATGGAAAAGGGGGAGGGGTTTAACAACACCAGATTTTCACCGGTTTCATGCAGGGGATTCGAATCTCCCAACTACGGCCCGGATTTTCATAATATTTATACTATTATAGGGTTCAATAATACCCAAACATATTATTGTACCCTATAAATCTATATCGAAAGAGCGGCCATCCATGCTTTTCCACTACCCATTCCTCTACTTTTGCAAGAATATACCAGTCTATTTTGTAGATTCTGTTTTTTTATAAAAGACCATGTTCCAATTTCTACCAAAAAAAAAAAAACACAAAAAAACTCTCATTGTTATGGACGAAAATATAGAAGACCAGAGCTTTTGAATTTTTTTAGGATAGTCCCATGAAAAAACTACATTTAATATTTTTAGAATTATTATAAGTTAATAGAGAAGCGTGTTAACTTAAATTTATTTATTACAAAAGTGATTTCAAATTTCCATGCAAAAAAATTTCAGTAGAATAAATAATAAATATAATATTTAACCCCCTGACCTCAATTTAACAATTTAAACTCCTGACCTCAACTGCCCAAAACATTTTTTTTCTACATATTAGTCAATATATTGCTGTAAGCCATGGTTCAATTTAGAATTGATTCGAAAAGGGTTGGAGGACCTTACCGTACTTTTATTTAATTATTTCTGAATGTGAGTTTTGCTACTTATAATGTTTCTGAAATCAGTAATTTCAAAAATATGAGTGAGGGCTAATTCGATTTGGAGTATATATATATATATATATATATATATATATATATATATATATATATATATATATATATATATATATATATATATATATATATATATATATATATATATATATATATATATATATATATATATATATATATATATATATATATATAACGTACAAAAATAAAAACGTATCCGATTGACTAAAATTTTTCATAAAAATTGATATATATATATATATATATATATATATATATATATATATATATATATATATATATATATATATATATATATATATATATATATATATATATATATATATATATATATATATATATATATATATATATATATATATATATATCACAAAAATAAAAACGTATCCGATTGACTAAAATTTTTCATAAAAATTGAGTTTTATTTAGATTCACACTCACCGGCATGGCGGTACCTATGTCAGCCTCAGACAATTCATTAAGTCGAGAATCATTTTTAAAAATTATCTTAAAATTCGACTCAAAGTTCTGGAGGTAAAATAGTTGCAATTTTTGCAAATAGGCTTTTAATTCTTTTGTTTTATTAATTTATATTTTAAATCCTCCGGATATTTTACCATTGTTCTTACTTTAAGATCTGTAAAACAAATATCCTAAGAAATGAATGGGCCTAGTTGGGAATTAGAAAACCGTGCTTACATAATTCTGTAAAAATAGCATCGAGAGGAAAAAGGATAACTTTTTCTAATAAAAACACGTTTATGCAGAACGACCTTTTTCCTTTTAATTAGTCTCAAGAAATATTCTCAAAAATAAAAAAGATAATTAGGTATTTTGTAAACTTCAAAGGAATATTCAAAAAGTATATTGTGGTGTTCTTTATTTCTACTGATAAATTCGCCATAAAACCCGTTTAAGAATAGTATTTTTTCTCAATCTGGTAAATTGTAAAACTAACCTAACCTAACCTAACTAAACTTCAAAACGCAATTTTAATAATATTAAAAATAAATTTCAAAACTTAAGATCAAATCAATTTAAATTTTAGTTACTCGCCCTCCCGGTTTAATCGGAAGTTGAAATCAAATGATTTATCGATCAAATTAGGTACTAAATAAAAAAAATTGAAATAAATATCTCAAATGATAAGTGACAGGCTCGAAAACGATCTCTGTTTCACCCGTTCAGGGTGTCCCATCCCTATGCACGAAATATCTTCGCCCCTTGAAATGATATTAAAGATAAATATATAATAATAATCAATTTTTCCTATTATGGCTTTAAAAATAATTAAAATCGACAAAGATAAATATTTGGATTGTTTGTAATAAATTATCAAGCAACCGTTACACAATAAGGAAACCGCAACTGTTTTATGTCTAATATCGCAATACAAAAAATCATTTAGTACAAAGACAAAAACAAAGAAACTTACGCGAACTTGAAAACGAAAAAATCAACGTTTTGCATTGCATTATTAATTATAATTTATAAATGCCGGACAAACTGTTAGCGGGAATTTCAAGGCTGTTATCCGCGAAGAATACTAAGATAAAGGAAACGATAAAATGTGTTCGTTTAGATTCTTTATACAGGTGTGTTGGACAATATATACCATGCAGAGTACTTAACGTTATCGATGTATCTTTAAAGTTAAAAAAAAAAACAAAAAATATAGAAAACATTTCACCTACGTCTTACTTGTGTTGAGAATTCCTAATCAGCTAATTTATAATAATATTAAAGTACCACCAGTCCTATCAAGATTAAAGTACTGTTACGAGGTAATGCATTCTGTGAATTTGATATAAAATAAATATAGCAAAATTATGCCGTTTTTTTGCAACTACCTGTTACTGACATTCAGACAGTACCTGTACAAAACAAACTAGAAATGAATATTTAAAAGTAGCCTATGTAAAACATCATGAGGTGAGCCGCATTTGAATATTAATGTTTTTCTAGATAATAAAAACGTAACTGGATAAGACTTTTCCGTGAAATATCAACATATGTCAAGATATTTGCAGATGATTACACGAAAAAGTATAAATTATTTAAAAAAACAAAAATCCCGACTGTTTAGAACTAGTATCTCAATATAGGAAAAGAAACCACAAAACATACTAAAATAAGGTACACTTTACTTTATACAGGTACCCAGTATCCCGTATAAAATAAAACTACTCCTGACTGAATGAATCCCCCGTATACCAACGAAAGTATATAATATTCCGATGTCGTGTTTGGACCACTAATCATTTTTTTTTTATTTTTATTTTATATACGTTCATTTGGCAAACACTATTCAAGACGAAACATAACGAAGAACATTTAGCAGGGTCCGTGAAATTTTTTCTTCTCTCCGATCCCTATTCATTATTATCGCCACTAAAAGCATTTCAGGAGATATTTGCAAATTTCTGAACATACGTCAGCAAGCCTTGAAAAAGTTACATTTTCTTTAAAAACGAAAAATTTGTGCATTTTATTTTCGAACCCGATTTTACCCATTTTCATGACCTGAAAAAAAAATGTAAATCTATATTTTGTAGCAAATCGGTTTTGTCCTAAGGAGGTACCGATACGATCAAACCAAAAAAAAATCGTGTACTCTACAATAGATCAATATAGCTACGCAGTAGATCCATCGAGACACGGCAACTTTCAGGCCCTCTTAAATGGATGTACCCTTTGAAAAGCCTGCAACCATCCGAGAAATTAACGCGCAATGTTGCCAAGTGTGTCGAGGAAGCCGCTAGACGAGAGTAGCGACTGCAGACATTTACCAAAGATAATTTGCGGCTATCCTCCGCCGTATATATTTTTCTTTGGGGGCTATCTTAACCTTTATTAACTTATAATAACCTCTGGAAACGACAGCGATTCGTCCCAAAAAAAAATTATTTTAGTTTCTCGTTACAAAAATAACTATTTTGATATTTATATTGTTTCCGCCAAATTTTGTTGATTATGAAAAACCCGCTTGTTTTGTTTACGATTTGTTTAGTAAGAAGAAAGTATTTAGTTTCTTTTTGATTACCTAATTTAAAAAAGTGATAATTACTTTTTGCCTTGTTTAAAAAATGTGCAGGGTGAGTCATTATATTTCACACCTACCTACAGGGTTTATTAACGAAGATAGAGAAAAAGTGTAAATATAAAAGCTTTAGGGTTTCTTTTAAAGCGGCTAAACTAGAAAGAAGACACAAAGTCTCGGTCTCAGTCAAAAAGAATATAATGCGGTTACACGTAGTTCGCCTTTTCAGGCATCATCAGACCTACAATTAATATAACAATCAAAAACTATCACTATAAATATACAAAATTCAAACAAACCTCCGACATTAAATAAAATTACAAGAACAAATCAAACATGTTGTCACATGTTAAAATACACACTGAGATGAGGTTAAGAAACTAAGGTATTGACACGTGCAGATAAAAGTTGAATCAAATAAGAGACAAAAAATATAAATAAAAAATATAAAAAAAGGTTATTGATATACCCAGGAATCGAACCCGAGCCTCCTGCGTGACATGCCGAGATACTGACCACCAGGTCCAATGAAAAGTCTATAAATTATCTTCCTGCCGATTATTGTTAGTACCAAATTTGTTAAAAATTAGTTGAGGTTCGAAGTTGAAGACATCGTTAACACAATGTAAAACTGGGCTTCTCTTAGCCCTTGTAATTTCCATCTTCTCTAACAAATCTAGTTTTTTACTCTTTGGACACTCGTGTAGTATCTTAACATTGTTTGGTATAGAAAAATGGTGTCCAGTTGTTAGCAAGTGGTTAGCAAAAGCCGACTTTGTCTCGGTGATATCAGTGTTTTTATATTTATCGAAAAGGCTAAGATGTTCCCGGACCCTAGTGGAAATCCTTCTCCCTGATTGTCCGACATATACAGCAGAACAATCTCCACAGCCCAACGAGTAAACCCTTGATTTTGAGAGATTTTCGGTCTTATCTTTGGTCATTACTAGATGTCTCTTAAGTGAGTTCACTGTTTTAAAAGCAATTGAGACATCTAAATGTTTGAAAAACTTCGCCACCTGCGTTGAAATATTTCCAAAAAATATTAAACCTTTGAAGCATTTTTTAAGTGTTGGTTTAGAGTGAATAATATTAAAGGAAAGTTTGTATTTATTGAAAAACTTAAAATAAAGTCTATTGATGGAGTGGATAGGAAAACCGTTGTTGAAAGCAATTTGTTTTATAATCTCCGATTCCTTATTGAAAACTTCCCTGAAAGAGGTATTTTGAACAACCGGTAGAAAAATGAATTGAAGGCTGCAAACTTGTGTGAGTGAGGAGAAATAGAACTAAATTGAATAACGTTATCTGTAGACGATGGTTTTCTGTATATTTCAAATTCTATTTTGGTATTGTTCGTGATTAACATTAAATCTAAGAAAGGTAATCTACCCTCATTCTCCATCTCTAGAGTAAAATCTATTTTGTTACGGAGGGAGTTAACAAAATTTAAAAAATCCGTCAACTCCTGATTGTTTCCTTTCTACACGATACATATATCATCTACGTACCTCTTGTAAGCTAATAGATGGTTAGCAAAACGGCTTTTCGTGATCTTTGTCTCCAAATCACTCATAAAAATTTCACTAAGAAAAGGGGAAAGGCAGGAACCCATCGCTAGACCCGTTAACTGTCTAAAAAATAAGCCATTAAATTTGAAAAAAAATTGGTCCAGTACGGTAGAGAGCAGAGAAACGAGGTTCTCCCTTACTAGTGCTGGTAGAGTAGTTTTATTTAGTAAACTTTTTACCAAGTTAATCCATTCGTTGGGGGGTATGCTGGGGAACAAATTTTTTACATCTAAGGAAATTAATGTTGCATCATGCGGAATGTCAACATTTTTGAGGTGCTGCGTCAAATCTACCGAATTTTTTGTGGAGTAAGTATTCTGAAAACCCCTAACCTCTCTCAAAACTTTGTTTAGCCACGAAGACAAACGGTAACAGGGTGAGTCAACAAAAGACACCACGGGTCTGATAGGGTTTCCCTCTTTGTGTACCTTAGGTAAACCATAGAGCAAAGGTGTTCTAGGATTCATAGGATACAAATTATATTTCGAGGTTTTAAAATATTCTAAAATTACCAACGTTTGATCAAGAACACCTTTAACCTTCACAAAGAAAGAATTTGTGGGGTCCCTATTGATACTCTCGAACTTACCAGAGTCCAGGAAGTCTACAACCTTCTTCACGTAATCAGGTCTTTTCATAACCACCAAACAAGAGCCTTTATCTGCTTTGGTGACGATCAGGTCGTGGATTTTATTTTATTCTTCAATGAATCAAGATCAGTTTTTCTAAAATTACACTGTTTTTTGTTAGAGAAGCAGGAATTTATAAAAAAAATAAGTTTTGCTCTTAAAATATTCTTGTTAGCTATGTCAGTACTCTGAATGATGTTCTCAGCCTCAACCGTCTCTTTTGTTCTCAAATCTATATCATACGATAGATTGTATTTTAGGTTGTAGTTTAATAATTTTTCTTCTTGCGAAGTAAAAACAACATTTGTTAAGTTTAAAAAATGTGTATAAAATTTTAAAAAGGCATTTGCAAGGTTTTGCTTCTATTTGTTAATATTATTTGATTGTATTTAAGTTTATGAATTTTCTTACCTATTCTGCGAAAAGTGGCACTACCAAACGATTCAATGTCATCTCTAAACATCGAATCCAGAACTATAAACACTAAAAAATGATACATAGATGTTAAAGTCAAAATTAAGTACTTCAGTCGAGAGTTAACCGAATTTAAATTACTATAGTGATTCTTAATCTCTTCCTTCAACCATATGATTCTTGCATTTTTCAATGCGGCTTCGGAGGATCTGGTGTTACTATTACATCTAATGTTGACAAATCTTGGAGTCAACTTGAAAAATAAACATTGTTGGAGAAACCAAATTTTAAACAGCAAATTCTTCCGCAAAATTAAGTTTTTCCGGTGGTTGGACGAGCTTCGCCTGACTGGCATTTTCAAACTGCAAGAAAGCGTCCATATTTTCTAAGAGACCTGGTTTCAAATGACTAAACTAGAAAGAAGACACAAAGTTTTGTGTTTCTTCTTTGTGTCTTCTTTCTAGTTTAGTCATTTGAAACCAGGTCTCTTAGAGAATATGGACGCTTTCTTGCAGTTTCTTTTAAAGCGCCAGCATCCGTTATGAAAAAAACAAACGACTATCGCATGCCTATCTATATGACCAAAATATAAAAATACGTTTTTTTTTAAATGGAACACCCTGTATTTTTATACTTTTTATGAATGTTCTTTTAGTTTGATTTCTTAGGCGCAACCAGTTTTAACAATTATTTTGGTTTAACTATAACAAGTTTTGCATTATATTATAATATTATCTTAGACTTGTATGGCGAGTAATGTTGCAAAAAACTAAAATAATTAATAAAGGTTTTGCGCCAATATCAAATTATATATTTTTGAAATCAGTAGAGGACAGCTTTTGATAAAGATAAACAATATACAGGGTATTCCATTAAAAAAAAAACATTTCTTACGTTACTCATTTTCTATTTACACTTTTTTTCTATCTTTGTTAATAATAATAATATTAATAAATAACCCTGTAGGTCTGTCATAATATAATAACTCACCCCGTACATACAAGTACTTCAAAAAGCAAAAAATCTTCCTCTTCCTGTACAAGTTAATAGGTTTTAAAACTGCTTTTTGATTAAATTAATATTTAGCGTTGTTTCTTTGATTTAGTTATTCAGGTTTTTGAAGGAATAAGTTTGTTTTCTATGAAAGCATATGCTTACTCCTAGAAACTTATTTCAAGCTAACGTGTAACAAATTTCAACCCCAAAGATTAACAGCTAAATTGAATATTCTTCTTTAAACTAAAAGATATTTTCTAATACTTAGTGATTGGCAACGCCGCGTCTCGTTCAGGAGTTGAGGGTTACCGCACGAATTTATATAGTTTCTGTGAGCATTGATGTCTCCGGACCGATTCAAGGCGTCTCATTTAAATGAGTTATCTATCGTGTAAGCTATAATAGATCTGTGACTACATTGTACACAAATTTCTTAAGTCAGGCTTAAGACCGATCGGGCACACTTTTGTCTCTGGAGGAAACATAGACGTTTCTTCGGTGTATTTTCTTCTTTCGCTCAAAATAAACCGTTTAGATGATACAGGGCTGAACGTGATATACATAATTGCTTATATTTGATGCCATATTTATTTTTTCGTTTTGGAGAAATGGTTTTTTTTAGAGCACTCGCGGGATAAAGACGAATCGTTTGATGCTTCACCCATGAAAATAAGTCCAGGAGTTTAGCGTTTGTTTAGGCGGCAACAAACAAAAGGATATACATTCTTTTTTACATACATGCCTGTTAATTATATTACCCTCCTAGTAAAGCCAATCTACCGTAAATAATTGTGAAAAAGAATTTTTTTTGTATAAGCATATTAGTGCGATCACAAAGGTTTCCATTGCACAAAGGTGGTACATTATATATTTTTTTGACTTTTGTAGAAAAATGGCGTTCTAGACAATTTTTTACATAACCTTCAAAACAATAATGTTACCGGTATGCTTGTTAGGGACCAATAGAATTATGTTTTCACGTATTTATTAATTTAGGCACAACTAAAATTTTCAAGAAAAATCCAAAATTCTTTATGTCATGTGGTCCTTGTTGTCTTGTAGGTTGTGTGTTGGACATAGAGGTCTGAAACCATTGCAGTTTTGTCAGAAATTTGAAAAAGAAGAGATCGTTTTTTTTGTTCTGATTGGGCAATAGAAGCGGCTATAATACATATGTCTTTGATTAAAAGAATTCAGAAACACCATTTTTCTACTAAAGTCAAAAAATATGGCTTACGGTCGTGGGGCATCGGTAGAAATCAGGATTCCATTTTTTTTTGAGATCTCACCATCATGTTTACATAAGAAAATCCTAGAAGAAGAAGAGCAGTTTTCCTTCCCGAAAATTTCCAGTAAATTGACTCCGCTTCCACTATCCTTTGCATGCGTAGTCGGGTGAAAAATATATTAAAGTACATCATTGTGTGCTTAGACCTTTCTAGAGAACTGATCCATATAGGAATTCGAAATTTTTGCTACAATGGTAAACGGCGATGATCTATCGTTTTAAAATACTTTCAGCAATACAGCTGTTACCGGTTCATATATCCAAAACCGATGGCAACATCGTAAATAGAACACCCTATATCAGAAAAAAAATCATGTACTTTTATATGTTGCTAATAAAAATTAATTTCTGAGCCACCATGTATTCTTTAAAAAAATATTTTACTAAAAGGCCAGACATCTGTTAGCTAACCACCAAACATACATGTTAGCTTTAGTTGCTTAGATTTATTAAGATTTTTTAGAGATGATATTTTTGTTAAAAAATTACAAATTGATTAATATCTGAAAAAGGCCACAGGCAGGTATAGGAAAGATATTTAGAAAGTATATTAAAAAATAGTAGACTCCGAAAATTGAAAAATATACAGGATGTTCGATTTAAAATAACGATGTTGTTATCAGATTTGGATAGAGCCGACAACAGGTCGATTTATATATCACGTAGGTTATATTTCCAAGTAGTTTCAGTTTTATATGTTGCAAATTGCGTCACTTATTGACATTTGTAAAAAAACTCATTTTCAATAGTTTTTCGCAATTTTCTCGGAAACTAATCAACTGTTTTCTACCTGATACATCTTAATAGATAAAGGTTTCAAATTTGTACAACTTTTAGAAAAACCTTTTTTTGTAGGACCTACCCATTTTAGCACAGATGACAAAAATCTATATTCAACACTTTAGGGAATTGTTTATACATGTCTTCGAATGATTTTTTGGGTGTTTTTTTGCTTAAACATTTTTAAAAATTTTGAAATCTATTCATTTCATTCTTTTCTATTATTTAATGTTTCTCTCTTACGATCGGCGCACTCATAAGTCCAGATAGGATGAAAGTATTTGTACAACTACTATGTGTCTATAAAAACTTAAGGTAAATGATATAATTTATTATGCTTGCTTAAATAATATTGTCTATATATGTATCGAAACATTCCGTAGACAGACTAGTCTACGTGTTGAGATATGTAATTTTATTAAATATTTGCTTCAATTAATTTAAAGTTAAATATTTTTATTCAATTGCGAAAAAGCCAAAAAAGTTTTTGTTTGTCAATCTAAACGCAACAAATAATCTGAACACATTTAAAAATATAGTATAGACAATTACCGAACATGTTTTTATAACAAAATAATACATATATTTATCTGTACTTAAATGTATATCCTCTTTACTAAGACTAATCTAAGCTAACTACACTTTTAAACTATATGGAGAAACCCACTGGTGAAAAATGCATTTTGGGGGCTCTAATAGAGTAGGAGATGATGTGATATGCACCCACAAATGTATTTAAATGCTACAAACATGAATTAAGAAATGTCTATAGATCTTTTTGTAGTGGGGAGGGTAAATAGAATCAAAGACCTTTGTATTCTAAATAAACGATACAACAACGACTCAAGCAGGCTTGTCAAATTCAAAAATTGAATTCGCAGATTAGGCTTTAGAAAAAGCAGTACAAATGTTTAACATAGGACACTATTATATAAATTTTAATATGTATAAATACACCAAAGAAAATCCGAAAACGATAATTCAAAATATAGTTGCACTCGGTTGTACCTGAACATTTTTTTTTTGAGAAAGTATTTTTATTTTTGGACTTTGCAAACTCCAGTAATGTTCTACTTTTAAGCGCATGTTGCTGGGCTTAGTAAATTTCTTTATAAATATAATTAAAAGTAGTTTTTATTTGTATCATCAATCATCAATTACTTTCAAGAAATTTCATTTACATGAGTGGATGAATCTGATTTCATTTCAATGGTAGGTTTTAAAACAGAAAATTTTTTGTAGTGTCAGAATTTCACTCGATGGCCAATTTGGTAGCTATTTAAGACTGAATTGAATGTAATGCAAACATATTTCAAAGAAATAAATCTAGTTTAGGCAATGCTAGCTAGTAGCTTAAAAACTAAAAAATGATCTTCAATCCTCTCATCAATTTTATTCCATATAAGATATGAGAACTGACATAGCTGTTCAAAACAATCTTTCGAAGTCGAAAATACTTTTAATCAATGGATACTTTGCAGAATTGTACAGGATGCGGGCTGGATATCACATACCAATAATGTTGGTAATTAAACTTGATACTGGTATTGTTCGGTGAATAAGAAGTGATATTCTTTAGCGGCAACACTGATTTTTCGATTATATTTTTTAAATTCAGAAAAATAGCATTAGTCGTTTCATCCAGATCTGCAAAGAAATCGAGGAGGCATAATTTGATATCTGTAGGCCTATATCTAAACAGTACTGGAAAAAGCTTATCGCTTCCTTGATCCGAATCATTTGTTGGAATTCCAAAATACGTACCTTTGCCGAGTTCCTCTGATGTAGCCTCTACGAAAAAAAGGGCCAAAAACAATAAGGGCTATTGAATTAGCCTACGATCAAGATGAACTTTTTTTGTAATTTTAAAATTTGCGTATACTGGGTGTCCCTCAGAAGTTGCTCACCCTTATTACTATTTTGTTTCTTAAGATAACCTTTTGAAATTCGGGATGCGTAAAAGAGAGACAAATTTGAATTTTTTTGACATATTCGTTTGTTTCGAGCCACTTTCGATTTGACTGGAAATGATGAACTTTCGATTTTTATCTATATATTTTTGCTTATTTGGATAGAAAATGGCATTCTGAGTATAATGACTGATATATGAATGATAATAAAAATTATACGATCTCTCAAAAACTGACAAAAAGGATGTCATTATACTTAGAATGCCATTTTCTATCCAACGTAGAAAAATTAGTTTCTTTAGGTAAATATTGAAGCAATGAAAAACTATAATCTACGTCCTGAAAACTAACTAGAATATAACAAAAATTAAACCAAAATTTGACATGTTATGTAAATTTTCAAAACAACCCCCATTATTTGAAAAATTAATGGCAGTTCTTATTTTTTCCTTAGTAGAAAAAAAAAACTCAAATATGTTTGGCGAAAATGTATTTAATACCCATATGTTGAGTATTATTATGGTAACAAGATTAAGTTATACCTGCAAAATCTCAAATTACAGGCCTTCAGAACTCGATTTGTTGTAATATATTTTAAAAGGACTTTTTTTATTTTAACATTTCAGTCAAATTTATATAATAGATATCTTTGGGGAAAAAGGTAATTTGATAGACCACTTCATTTAATACAACTTTATTTATTAGTTAAAATATTTCCAATTTACTTATTTACCAATGAATTAAAAATTCAAATTAATCAGTTATACAATTTTCTTAAATTTCAATGTTTATTACAATGTTTTGTTTGATTCTGCCCACACGGCCATTTTTTTTTTGGCCATTTCGACTTACTTTAAAAGTAAATAAAACAGCCAATAACACTAATATTTTAATAAAATGTATTTAAAGGTTTTTACCACATGTTCATAAGAAAACACCACTCTTAAGCTTAAAAAAATTACAAACGAAACGAATGACGCTCACTAGTCACGCATGACATAGATAAACGTTTATGGGGGAAACACGCGACGACTATAAAATGGTGGATGATGATGACGCTTTGCTGTCACCGACGGCATTTAACAGTTTAAACTTCGATCATTGCGCCATCTCATAGCCTGTAAATAAGTACAATGCGGTCTCAAACGATTAAGAAAATTGTTACATCCTTGCAGGATGTGTCTGAGAAATTAAGATTTTGATTGTTTAAAAATGTGAACTTGATTTGTTAGAGACGGTCTCTTCTGACATTTAGAGAAACAAGCGAAAATCTTAAAACGTGTATCCTGATGAAATCCTCGAGAGAATCTTTGCAAACTCTTGCAGGATGGATTCCAAGGTGTGATAAGGTGAATAAATTGTTAAAGAATAATCTAATTTGGATTCTAACCTAAATCGTAATATAATAGTGTAAGCATATTCGAATTTTGGAATTTCCTAGACGAGCAAGTTATAAATCCCAGCAGTTTAAATGACTCTCCAATAATCTACTTTATGTGATTTGTATACCACAGTTCTCTGTCAAAGGTAACGCCTAAGTCTTCAATTATTTCAGGACGTGCAAGAATAACATGATTGATATCGTAATCACATTGAATCGTGTTTTCTTGTGTTGATATTGTCATGACGTTGCACTTTGCCGCGTTTAATTTTATACAGTTTTTGGAACACCATTCGTTTAACTGATTTCAGTTATGTTGTAACTCATACAGTCATTTACTGAGGAAATTATGGAGAAACTTTGAAGGTTTGTCGATTATTGCCTTCCATAGATTTGGAAGTTTTAATGATTCGACCCTTTTATATAAATTAAAAAAATTCAAATATTTAAATATTGTTCATAATTGTCCAACGTACAACTAGTCATAGTCCTGGCATGGAATGCCGTATACTCCGTGGTTTTCCAATTTGAAACCACAAATTTAAACTGTGGTAGAGCACTTATTTAATTCTTAAAAATGATGTATACTACTGACCGTTTTTGTCGCATTTAAAATCTTCGTTTATTTTGTTATACAAACTTATTATTTGTATTTTTTTTTACAAAAAATGCTGTTTTTTAATTAATAGCAACTCAAAATTTCGTTATAACCCAATATAATACAAGTTTTCGTTTCTTACAGTAAGATTTTCAATTACTAATATTTTCAAAACTAAAAATATTTGTGAAGAATACTCCTTTGTTGAATAGAAATTCGACAAAAACAAAAACACATTTTGAAAGAGTATATATAAGAAAAAAAATGTATATAGAACGATTATTTCAAAAATGTGTGCACAGATTTGCATTTATCGCAGCTTTTTTAAAAATTATATTTTTGCTGTCGCTCATTAAAAAATTAGTTTTATTGAACATTGCCATTGGGGCAAAATTAATGAAGAGGGAAAATGGCACAAAACTGCGATTCAAGTTGGCAGCTAAACGTTTTGAGGTAAAACGCTACTTGCGTGTAAATCATTGGTGATATTCGTCAACCACTGACCAATATTAAATTTTATTATGAAACAGCAAAACGTTCTGGGGTATTTTTTTCCTAAAAGCACATCGATGCTGTTGCTTAAGTTCGGTTAACTAAAGACTAGTTAATAAAGATCGAAACGTTGTTTATTCTGCTATCATTTATCCTAAAACCTAAAAAATTAAAAACCTACCCCTTTGAAGATGCGGCGATTGCAACATTGACCAGGGCGTTTGTATCTCGCAACTCAAACTAGAAGCTACTTGGTGTACAGAAGACGCTTAAGGGCTGAGATAAACAAAAAAAAATATAACAAAACAAAATGTTTGGTCAGGTTACTGCCAAGCTAAGTAAAACACATAGAGATCAATCACAAAAGTGTGTTTAATAGAATTATTTTTTTAAAAACAATGGTTTTACAATCCCGATATGGGTAATTATGTCTATGTCTACTATAAGACCTGAATATATATAAAGAATAAAAAGTATAAAGCAGTAATATTTTGACCATGTACGATGGTATACCTGGATGAATTCAACTCATATGTGTAGTGCTATCTGCGTTTTAAAATATAATAATAAAACATATATTTATATTGAAATTAAAATTTTATATCAGCACAAGCTACTCATATGGCAGAACAGGCAGGTAAATCACTAAGTATACAAGCATATTTGCAATGTAATATCTTCTGTATAAAGCTGGTGTTAAATCATATCTCTTAGATTAAAGTTTGATTGTAAAACGCAAGAGAAAGTAATTTTAAAACAGATTTCACTTATCTGTACACGCAATGTTAAATGTCCAAATCACCACTCCGCACTACATTAAGCAACGGCCAGTCAATGAAGAGGTCTGCTTGCCCAAAATCAAAAAAGACTCTTGTAGTGGAACAACAATAACTCAAAACCCTACGGGTAACCCAAAAAAAACACAAATTTTTGCTTTCTCTAACACGACCCCTAATTTATAAGAAATAATTAGGTACCTGATGTTGATGGGTTTTTTAATTAGTGCTCTTTTCCCCTCGAATTCATTCTAAGATCATGTGCTTTCCACTCCGGAGACTATCCGAATGTAGCTACCCTACTCCAGACCAACAATGCTACATAAGCCGAAAATCCATAGAAGGCATCTACTCCAGGGTTCCCAGTGTTATAATCCCTTTACAGATCATGTTATTTCTCATTTTAAAGCCGGACTTTATCTCTCTGCAGTAATATACCAAAAACCAACAAGCGATAGGTGTTCAACTAAGGTAAATTAACTTTATGAAATACTGGCTCGAATTGTTATATGTTTCTAGAACCAAAATTGCATGTAACAATCTCTCCACCTCCTTTTTTTTTCAACAATCTTACAGGTATCTTTAGAACGCCACACGCAGTAACATTAATTATTTAGTCAATTAATGCTATTTATAAACGTAAACCACGTTTACTTTGCATTCCATAGAGTAACTTTAATACAAACACTCTTTGGAAATTTGTTATCAGTTGGCGTCGATTTAACATAAACATGGTTGACATTTACGGTCATTTTTTTGGTACAATAATGAAATGAAAGGAAAATAGATCAATAAATGCACAATTATTTATGTCACAAGGTCAAAAATAAGCTCGCAGATAATAAACACTGTGTATACGAGCCTAAAATGTGCATGATGTTTTTATCTTGATACCATATAGATAAATATTTATCACATAGAAATTAATATTTTACACAGTGCATTAACACTAAGCACCACATAGCTCCAAAAACATGTAAATCAAAGAAGTTTGACAGAAACGGTTTCCCAATGGTTTATTTAGTGCCTGCTCTCTTCTCACTATACTACAGTGATCGCCATGCTACATGCAACATTTTTTTAATTAAAGCCCAGGTTTCAGGTCTAGATTAACTCTGTTGCTCTGTAAAAAACAATTTTATTTGCCCGAATATTAAACTTGTGTTACCTTTTTGATTTTTGGGTTATTTTTATCGACATTTAACATGATTAGTTTTCAACTTTCTAGTTAAGTGATGACGGGAATACCTAACATATCTAAAGCAATATACTTTCAGTTATATTGCTTTAATTGACTTAATTCTGGGAGACTTAAACAACATTTTTAATGATTGCAATAAATTATTGCTTTGTGTATTCCAATAAATAAAATAATAGTGTAAATAAAACCCTTTAAACTGTTTTAGATTTTCACTTTTATTCACAACTTATGACTATGTTTCGCTAACACTGTAGCTTCGTCAGATAAGCGGTATTTTAACTAACATTTAGCTAAAGGAGCTTAATTTTTATAAAACATATTTCTAGGTAGACTTTTATGGCCTACGAGAGTCCTAAATAACATCTGGATGGAAATTTATAACAATAGGTTTAAAAAAGGTAAATTATTCATATCTAAATAGTCGTTTAAGAGATACTGGGTGTTTTTACGTTTATTAATTTCTATAAAAGTGACAATTTTTACTTTTGTTTATTGTATGTAATATTTCAAAATTTACATCGAAGGCATGGTTATTATTTAACAAATGTTCGGCGTATGTTGAATCTGTTTTATTTTTAATAAAGCTTCTTTTATGCTCTGCTAATCTCTGTTTAAAAGTTCTCTCTGTCTGGCCTATATACATTTTTGGGTATGATCCACAGTTTAATTTATAAACTCCGGATTTATTATTTTTATTTGTTTTTTCTTTGTTATTTTTTATGAATTTACTTAGATTATTATTTGTTTTAAATGCAATTTTAATGTTTTTTTTACGCAGTATGGAAGCCACCTTTTCTGTAGGTTTACCGATATAAGTAAGTATCTTAAATTTATTTGCTTCTTTGGGTGGTGCAGGATAAATTTCTGAAAGTGTTTTTTTAATAGTTTTTTGATTTAAAATATTGTTAATTATTTTGGCATCACATTCAGTAGGTTTGTGAAAAATTGAAAATTCGTGTTTATTTGCTACCTTTATTATGTTCAAATCTAAAAAGTTTATAGAGTTATTATTTTCTATTTCGTAAATTTTAAATTTTTGTGTATGGTATTTAAATCTTTTAAAAATATGTTAAGCTGTCTCATCGCATCGTGCCAGTAAAACAGACTAATATATCGTCAGCGTATCTATACCAACTGAGACATTTTTGAAACAAAGGGTTTATTTTAATTTTTTCTTCCAAATTATGCATAAATATTTCAGCCAAGAGTGGACTTAAAGGGTTTCCCATAATAAGCCCTTCCTTGGCTGAAAATAACTCCTCATTAAACTGGAAGTAATTTGGGTTCATGCATACTTTTATGGCATCTACAATTTCTGTTTGCAGGATAGGTTTGGTTTTGCTAGAACAAGATTATTTTTTATAATATCAATTGTCTCTAATGGTGGTATGCTTGGGAAAAGGTTTTTTTACATCAAACGATATAAAAATTGAATTATTTGGCAATTTAATATTTTTAATGTTATTAATAAAATCAATAGAATTTTTAACAGAATAGGTGGATACAAACTTGGTTTTTTCTATAACAATATTTATCATTTTTTTAAAAATTTTAAAAGTAGGAGTAGCAACAAATGACACTACCGGTCATATAGGTAAATTTTCCTTGTAGAGTTTAATAAAAGAATAAAGTTTGGGTGTCTGTGGATTCATGATTTTAACAAAAAACTTACATTTTCTGTTTGTAAGTTTATGATATTTTGTCGGGTCTAAAAATCTAGAGTTTTTTGGGAATGTATTCAAAAATGTCTCTATTGGTATAGATACGTCGACGATATATTGGTTTGTTTTACTGGCACGATGAGACTATTTTTAAAATATTTAAATACCGTACACAAAAATATGCAATTTATTGTCGAAATAGGAACTAATAATAATTCTCTAAACTTTTTAGATTTGAACATAACAAAGCTAGCAAATAAACACGAATTTTCAATTTTTCACAAACTTACACATACCGACACAACCATTAATAATAAATCAATGCATCCATTAGCCCAAAAACTAGCAGGATTTCATAGCATGATACACAGATTAATTAATGAACCTTTAAACAATGATAATTTAAAATAAAAATTAAACCTAATTAAACAAATATCAGTTAAGAATTGATATGATGCCAAAATAATTGACAATATTTTAAATCAAAAAACTATTAAAAAAACACTTTTAAAAATTTACCCTGTACCACCCAAAGAAGGAAATAAATTTAAAATACTTTTATCGGTAAACCTATAAAAAAGGTGGCTTCTATACTGCGTAAAAAGAACATTAAAATTGCATTTAAAGCAAATAATAATCTAAGTAAATTTATAAAAAATAACAAAGAAAAAACAAATAAAAATAATAAATTCAGGGTTTATAAATTAAACTGTGGATCATGCTCAAAGTGTATATAGGCCAGACTGGGAGATCTTTTAAACAAAGATTAGCAGAGCATAAAAGAAGCTTTATTAAAAATAAAACAGATTCAACATACGCCGAACATTTGTTAAATAATAACCACCCTTTCGATGAAAATTTTGAAATATTACATACAATAAACAAAATTAAAAAATTGTCACTTTTATTAGAATCTATAGAAATTAATAAACGTAAAAACACCCATTATCTCTTAAGCGACCATTTAGATATGAATAATTCACCTCTTTTAAACCTATTTTGTTAAAAATTTCGGTCTAGATGTTATTTAGGACTCTCGTAGGCCGTAAAAGTCTACCTAGAAATATGTTTTATACAAATGAAGCTCATTTAGTAAAGTGTTAGTTTAAATACCGTTTGTCTGACGAAGCTGCAGTGTTATACTGTGTCTTACGTCAGAGATTTGAAGCGAACGCGAAGCGGTGGCGACGCCAATATGCGCGATTTAAAAGCGACACAAACCGAAACGTTTTGTGTGTCCTACGTAGGCGATCGCGGTGTAGAACGGAATGGTATGGTATTTTCCGAATTTTAAACTTGTGTTTGACATGATGTTGTGTGCACGAAGACGTATTTTGCTGCTAGAAAATTCGTATTTTAAATATTTACATTTAAAAAAAATAGAATGAAAGCAAAACGAAGTGTTCAAACAAAATCTATTTGGAAAGACACATTAAAGGCGAATTTCATCATTTGTACGAAAATTTAAGATGCCAACCAACGTTATTCAAAGAATATTCACGAATGTTGCCTTCAAGATTTGACTACATAGTTAATACCATCAAACCGGTGTTAAAACTTTCAGAGACAAATTTTCAACGACCAATTTCTGTAGAAGAGAGATTAATGCTGACGTTAAGGTAAGTAAATATTCCATATATTACTTTTTATAATAAGAAATTATTTCACATCAAATATGTATTTTAAGAATATTCAGCAGGGAAGTGTCTGGACAGTTCATTTATTAATAATGCCCGGGTTTGTGTTCGGAAATTTAGCCGACTTAAGGTTGGACGTTTTTTTACGTCCGGGAGTATTGATTTAAACCAGTGTATATCCTCGTCTTCTCCATCGCTGTTTTTTGACAGTAATTCAATTTTCTGTTTTTCAATGTCGAGAAATGATTGTTCAAAATTGTTGTTTCCAGAGCTTTGATTTCTTGATTTCTTTAAAACTGACATTTTTTTTGGGTGTTTAACAGGAAGGAAATGTTTTTGCGATAATTGACGCGAAGTGGAGAGTGTGACTTCAACTGGTGTGAGCATGGTTAAAATGGGAATGAAGATTCATCTGAGATATATTCAATATTTGACTGAGCGTAAAAATTTTGCGTAACATTAGTCTCTTCGCTTTCTGCCATATTTTCTGTTTCCTGCAACTCAGAAAAATTGCTTTCTGTCTGTTGTGGTTTCATAACCACGCGTAAAAAATTCATTATTTCGAAGTAAAGCCACCTTGTATTGTGAATCTTCGTCACTATCGGCCCCGGAGCGAGGTTTGGATATTTTCTTTAGTTCCTTCCTATAAGTGTCAGGTAAATTTTTCCATTTTACCTTCACTGCATCCACTGCAAAAAAAAGTATACTTACTTAATACTATGGAAATAGTAGGTATAGTGACTTATATCGTTTTATAACAAATAAATTTGCGATAGACTAGGAAATTCGATTTTAAAAAACGAGTAGTCCAAAGAAAAATGTAGAGTAGCTAGCATTAAAATTTAAACATTTATTTTTAAAAAAATGTTGCTATTTAAAAATTTCAAGTTGTTTCCAGCACTTATAATGGATTTTAAAAAATAATTTTTAATTGTAGCGCTTTAAAAATTAATGGAATTTTGTATTAATTATTTTTTTGAAAACTAACTTATTAAGGACCTACAAAGGGAATTTAGACTGTATAACATAAAAAAACAGTATAGTTAAAAAAAACCAATTTCCACATACAAAAAAAAATTATTTAAAAAGTCTAAATAAGGTACATAGTTGTAAAATCTAAATACTTTAATTAAAGTTATCTTTTGAACAAGCAATTTTTTTGTTCCAGGTATTTGGCTACTTGCATTATCCTTCCGTATTTCAAAAAGTGGCGTATCATATATTGTGAGGGAATTTTGCCAAGCAATATGGAAGATGCTAGTTAAAAAACATATGCAACAATAATCGAAACAACAGGAAATGATTTTAAAAAAATAGCTGAAGATTTTTGGGAAAGGTGGCAGTTTTCTAACTGTATCGGCAGAATAGATGGAAAACACATCCGTATAAAGAAACCTAAGCAATCCGGGAGGCATATTCAGTAACAGCAGACGTGCTAGAAAACTCAACATCGCTTCGGCTACGCTCGGATTTTAAGCAGTAGGTACACACTCTCTAGAGTCAAACAACCAAGGATACTACAAAGGACTAAATTAAAAAATATACTTAAATAGTCAAATGTAAGTGTATGGTACATATACTACTAAAATTATATTACATTTTCGTACTGCCTATTTTTAGTTTACACTGTTCGTCGACTGAAGCGTTCTAATTTATCAAGCTTAGTAGAGTAGTACCTATAACCAATTACCATGCTGTAATTGCTATTTGATAATTGATTACGTACGAGGTTACTTTGAAAACATAATAGTTTCATGTTTGTAGTTTGCACATGGTGCAGAGGGCGGCTTAAATACAGCTATAATAGGTTACTCCATTTTTACATTTACAACTTACTGTGAATTACTTCCAGATATTTGCTTTCAATTTACATGATTTTGATATTAAATTAATATTCAGTATAGTATTTTAAAATTTATATGGGTATCCAAAGAAAATAGGCTGCTCTGAATAAAATATAATAATTTTTAATAACATTTGACTTATTTTTTGGGGATTATATCTAACTAGATACTTAATTTTGAAGATGATCGACTATATTTTCATGTTGATAATATACAGGATAGAGAGAAAAAGTAAAATTAACAATATGCTCCATTTAAATTTCAATTTTGATTGATTTTCAAATATTCATTTTTATGGTAAATTAATAAACGTATGTTGATCACATACAGAGTAAACCAAAAAATAAACAGGCTTTTCTTAATAATTTATTAATTCTTTAGTTTGTTATCCTAATTATTCGCACCTGAAAGAAAAGGTTTGAAATAGTACATACACATAAGACATCCGGCTTTTATATTTATTAGGTCGCTTTATTCTTAGATTAGATTACAATTTATGTTTAAATGAGTTTTTGAGTAGTGTAGCCAATCCGAGCCGAACGCGAGCCGATCGTCTAGCGCGTCTGCTGTTACTGAATATGCATCCGGGAGCATGTATTACAATTATAAGTGCTTCTTTTCCATAGGTTTGTTAGCCGTTACTGACGCAAATTACAAATTTCTAGTGGTAAATATGGGATTTTATGGAAAAGAAAATGAAGCTGGCGTGTTTGATGATTGTCCACTAAAACGAGCAATAGAACCAGGAAAAACAGTTGCCCGAATCAAAACCTTTTCCCGGAATCAACACTATAGTCCCATTTGTTCTCGTGGGGGATGAAGCCTTCCCTCTAAAGGAATACCTTTTAAGGCCTTACCCATTTAAAACAACTACAAAGGGGGACGACAGGGATACTTTTAATTACCGTTTAAGTCGAGCTAGGATGGTTTTGGTTCAATAGTTGTAAAATTTAGAATTCTGAACAAAGCCATAGAAACCAATATTGAAAATGCGGTAAACATTGTTAAAGCTCTTACGTTACTTCATAATATCATACGTGACCTCGAATCACAGCTAGATACAGAGGCTAGTCGAGAAGCATACAGAATTCATCAAAAATATTCTCAAAGATTACCAAAAAAGAAATATAATGCTTCCTCTCGAGCAGCTTTTAAGATTAGAGAAATATTTAAATCATATTTTGTAGAACATCCTATTTAAGCTTTGTGTTTGGTATGAGAATCTATGTAATGATACATAAAAGCATGTTATGCTAGGATGCTGTGGCAAAGTTTAAAATCATGTCATGTTGTAAGGTAATTATACTTAAAAACAAAAATATACAAGAGGTACCCACCTTCCTTATTCACTATTTTTGCTACTTTAGCTCATTCTCGATGGGTTAATAGGCGATTATGGCAGTCTCGTCTTTTCTGGTCCCAAATTATTGAATGTTCTCGCACTGTAATTATTAACATTTCGTCAGGCAACGACATGTTTACTATTTAAAATAATCAAAACAACTGAAAATCGCACCGCATCCGCCTGAAATAAACGCTAAAATATCAAACCATTTGATCGCGTCGCTTCGCCCCATTTCGCCATCGCTTTTGCTCGCGAGTTAATTCGCTCACTTTGGACATCTCTATAGGTATCTGTCATTCCAATATTTTCGTCGCGTTCACTTCAAATCGTTCACGTAAGACACAGTGTTAGCGAAACATATGTCGCAATTTGTGAATAAAAGTGAAAATCTAAAACGGTTTAAAGTGTTTTATTTACATTGTTGATAATGGATTATCAAGTAACGATCCAGTCAATCAAGTTAATAAAATAATAAATGCTTATTTTTTTGACAACCCATTTTTTATAAAAGCATGTGTGCGAATGCTTTTATTTTAAAAATTGGTTGTAAAACATTTTTTTCACAAATTTTGTCAGGAAATTTTTCTTGCATAAGTGATATTTTGATAAAGAATTCCACGAGTGTTAATTAAATTTGAAATTAATTTGGATTATTACACCATAACATAATACAACTAACAAAATAAGTGACTTACTAAGCAAATCAAGAATACAAATTTAAACCTTTTTATCAAAAACGCATTTAATATAAAATGTACAGTTTTGATATTGATTGGGAATATTTTCATTATGTATTGTGTTAAATTCACTTGACATCAAGTGAAGGGGAACATGATTTGGCGAGCCGTTATCCTTTGGGGTGATTTGAGATGTTTTTTCGCTGCCGCCTTCTTCGATGCTCCTTTTGAGAAGATTTGCTGTAATTTTTAAGTGGTGTTGGTTATCCATGGATAGATACGGTTTTATTGAATTTGTGTTGGAATGTCCTATTATTTTGATTAATTGTTATTCATTAACCGCTGATTTGGCCAAGCACGTCACTGCTGATGACCGGTTTTAATGATCTGTGATTTTGTTTGCGTCCAAACCTAATTTCACAACAGAATTTTTTGTCAACCTGGAAACAACATTTTTTCCTACGGAGATTACCTTAAACCGCTGCTGAATTTTCGTGAAAAACGGATTTGGAGTTAAAAATAACCTTTTTGTTTGAACAGCGATCGGTCGTTTACTGACTTTGTAAAAATGCGAACTAGACGATGTTCAGGATCCTTGGTATTCCTTATTAGCCAGTTACTATAGGCGCATTTCTTAGCTGTTCTTTGTGTGGTTTTCGAAAACACAGGATTCTATTTGATTCTTCCTGTAACAATAAAACATTTCTATTAGGATTTTTGGAGTTAACATAATATGCCAATATAAAACTATTGGCATGAAATATTGTTTCTTTGTAAATACAAATTTAAGTAAGCCCAATTAAAAAATAAGTAGTAGCAAAAAACTATATTGCTGACCTGTAAATGATCCGACGTTGTAGTTTCCTTTTTGAAATGGGAAATAAGGCAATTTGATGCTTCACGGCGACGCCAGTCTGCTTCAACAGCAGCAATATGATAAAATTTTCTTTGCAGGCCCTCTTAAAAGGGTGAAATGTGTTTTTACATTCATTACAATATCCCTTTAGTTTAATAAGTTTTTTCGTCAGTGGCTTTTAAGAATATTTGTCTAAATACAGTTTTTGTTTTTAGACATCGTTTCATTATTTTCGAAATTCGAAAAGTGGTGGTTTTACTTTTTTATATTAGCTTTTCAACTACACGAGATTTTAAGATGATTTGTTGATCAACAGCTTTTAAAAATAACATGGTAAATATAATTTTTTAGATTTTTCGTCGTTAAAAGGGTAAAAAGGGGTTTCTTTTTTACAGTATCTAGCTAACTAAACAAGATTTTAAAATAATTCTTTCGTGGCTGTTAAAAGTTGTTATCTAAAGATTAATTTTTGAATTTTTCAGGCTTCCACACTTGGGGATGAAATGTGATTTTAATTTTCTTAAGTACTTTTGTCAAATTATTTTAAGAATAGTATTTAAAAATCAGTTTCCGGATTTTCTTGAATGTTCTAGATTGTTGGAATTTCCACTCTTAAGGGATGGAAATGTGTTTTTCCTTTTTTTTTTCTGTCTCTTCAACTAAATAAGATTTTAGGTGATTATTTCACCTCTCAAAAAAAGAAAATCAATTCATAAATAATTATCTATAAATTATTTTCTTGATTGTAAGAGTGTAAAACGGAGTGAAATGTATCTTCTCTTTTTCACAATATCTCTTTAGCTAAATGGCATTTTAGGGCGATTCTTTTGTAGATGAATTTTAAGGCTGGTGAAACGTGATTTTAATTTTTTTACAATACCACTTCAACTGAATGAGATTAACGACGACTTGTTTATCATAGGTTTCAAAAATAATTATCTAAAACTAATTTCTAAATTTTGTTATAAATTTCATTCTTGTTGAAAAGTGATTTAACTAACCGTTTTTACAATTTCTCTTCAATTAAAGATTTTAAGGCGATTATTTTGTTAATGGATTTCAAAAATAATTATCTAACAGTTAATTGCTGGATTTTTAGCAATTCCACATTCAAGGCGGTAAAAAGGAGTAAAATAAGATTTGTCGTTTTGTGAAATATCTTTTGTGCTAAATACTTACCAGAAAACCCCAACTTGAAACACTGGGTATGTTAGGTAAAAAATGGACTTCTATAAGAGATTTAAAGTTAAAATGTGATAAAGTCTTAGTCTTAGTGGGCGCATAAAAGTATGTTTTGTCCGCGATAAAAAGATTCAAGGGCAAAGTTTATCCATTATCCAATGCTGGAATTGATCTACGTACTTTTGTCTTTAGCGTGGCCTGTTTTATGTTGCGTTTCCAAAGTTTATAAAAAAACATTACTTTAAATAGTTTCACCATATTTTTAGATACAGAAGAACATTTTTCAAAGAAAAGGGAACAATTTATTACATTATGTAAAACTTTAGTGTACTGTGCTGTGATTTACTACCCTCATTCTCTTTCAGTTAAGTTAGATACTAGAAAGAAGTCTGTAGCTTTAGTTGAGAGATAAACATGACAAATACATATTTTAACTAGACTTGTCCCTTCTTATTTCATTTGGTCACATTTTGAAGACGGTTTTATAATCTACAAAATCATACATATCGTTTTATTCCCGCTTCCCTCATTCATTGATGTTCTCTACTTTAAATTAATTTACCCTGTGACCCTGATTGTGACGACTGTTGTCACATAAAACGGAAGTGCCAGGCCAATGATCTCCCCTTAACTACGACCCTGCGATGGGCTAGTCGAGCCGACAAACGGCAAAAATGAAAAAAGGCTTGGCGGAGCGACTTCATTACGGCGCCTACACGGTGCATAATCGTGCATAAATCGAGCAGCTCTTCCTGTTCGGTTCATAAGGAAAACACAGTTTATCATTGGCCATCTGGCATGACGGCTTTACTTAAATATCCTTCATCATTAAATAGTTTTGCCATACTGCTTGGCTTAGAACTAAGATCGAAAATGAACGGTTATATACCGGGTGACAATGTGCCTGTGGTACACCTCGACATTTTTCCAAATTTGAAATGAAAATTCGAATAAATAGGAACATATTTTTTGCCATAACGCATATAACAATATAATGAAGTTTTAGCCATTAAATAGTTCTAATAGGTGAATATTTATAGTTCAGCGGTAATATAATTTTATTCTGATATATAGAGAAAACATTATTGATAGCTTTTCTTAATACATCTACCAAACAATGTGAAATATATAACAAAGTAATCTAAAAAAATCAATATTTTCTGTTCTTTACTTATATTAATATTACAATTAAATTTATTTACTCTTTCTTGCTCAACAATTTATAAGAAACTAGCTGGACCCGTACCTTTCGAAACAATAAACTAAAATAAATCAGTGGCGGCTATTCAAGTGAAGTAGGTGAAGTGCTACTTCACCAGGAAAAATAAACAAGCAAATATCTAACTATATTTATTATAGATCTCTTAAAATTTTAGTTTTATACATTTATTTATTCTCCTAATTGGCAAAAATAAATTATACATCTCGAATAAATATTTTACTTGACCGTTGGCGGCATGTCTTTTTAAAACTTTCAATCGAATTTTATTATAACAACTATAACAGTGGTGCAAAACGCTTCGACTTTGCTGGAGGTGCTATGTTTAGTTTACGATTTTCCTACTATGTTGCCATGACAACGCGTCGCGATGACGTCGATTGCATGGAAGAATAATGTTAACCAGCACCATATAGCGCTCTAGGTGAACTGCTGCAACAGTACACTACACCCAC
The DNA here is from genome assembly GCA_030620095.1 of Kuschelorhynchus macadamiae. Lineage (NCBI taxonomy): Eukaryota > Metazoa > Arthropoda > Insecta > Coleoptera > Curculionidae > Kuschelorhynchus > Kuschelorhynchus macadamiae. The sequence goes on from JAUTXW010005489.1 coordinate 207,140, forward strand.
GTGTTGTTCAGTTTGGGGTGGTAGTTTACTTTTATTTTCGCTGCAACCGGTGAGCTCTTTTGCAGTTTGCTTGACTGTTTTGTGTTATATTTATTTATGTTGTCGTTACAACTTTATTTGTTGTCGGGTTTATTAATGTATTTATTATTAGTTGACTATAATATTTACGCTTTAAAGTGAATCCGATCACGAATGTCGTTTGCATTTTGTTGGAAACTCCATTTAATCGATGGAAGGAACAAGATCAGAGGGATGTATTAAATGTAGGGCAGCCAAGGTTTGACTTGACAATTTCCGCAAAAAAGAAATAAAAAAAAGTGGCAGAACATGGAATGTAAGTTTTAAGTCATTCTGGTTTTCGGCGTGCAAACGGTTATGTGCGTCTACGAGCTTGCGAAATAATTTTTAGTTGAGATGAACGTTTTTGAATTCACGTTTTTGGCATTAGTGTTTTATGACATTTTCTTAATCACAGACATACTATTTGACGTTCTTCAAAAAAAAATTTTGCATATCCAATATAAAACGCTGTCCTGAAGCGCTCTGTAAAAAAAGAAATGAACATTTTTTTGATACCATGTTTGATAAAGCAAATTCTATTACAGAAATAAATCATTACAAACGTGAGTTTGCTAAGCTTTCATCGGAAAAAAGAAGGGCTAAGTATAGAACTCTTTTTTATGAAATATTGGACCATATTTTAATGGAAGATTTTAAGACTGTGAAAAACTTACATTTTTATGTTTGGCAAATTCTGCTAAATTTCCCGAATATTGTTTACATTTTCCGACTGGTCCGTTTGAAAATTTGTTACAGTTATATGGGGAAATATTTTCAAAATGTCAACGACTTAAAAATGAGCTTGGTCTTATTTTTGCCAATGACAGTAATTGGAATATATCGCTGCAAGAGCAAGTGAAAAAAATTAATGAAAATAAAGATATTTTACCCAAAGCATATAAAGTGTTTTCCCTTATTTTGACAATATCGTCGACAAGTGCTTCAGTGGAAAGAAGTTTTTCTTGTCTCAAACGTGTAAAAACTTATTTAAGAAATACAATATCTCAAAAAAGACTAACTTCTCTAGGCAATATTTCAATTTAAAAGGAAATTCTGGAGGAGATTAGGGCAACTCGTCCATTTTATGAGGATATTATATTATATATATATATATATATATATATATATATATATATATATATATATATATATATGCTGAGAGCTGTAACCTAAAATTATTATTTTCAACTATACAGGGTGGATGATAAGTTTGCTACAAACCAAACCAACACCCTGTATATTGTTTTATTTTCAGATTCCCTTTTTCGCCATTCACCCAATATAGAGTTTGTGGGGTCTATACAGGGTCATTCAAAATTTATGGCTACTTTTCGAAAATATCAGAGGTATATTTGACGCACTGTATTTTTTTAATCCCTTAGCATAAATCATTTAATATGCTAAAAACTTCGAAATGTGGTCTTCTTTCAATTGAGATTTTTTTCTTTAGTATTAATTAATAACGATATACAGAGCAAATACAAATCCTGGATGCAAATTTTCTCGATTAATTTAAATAGAACGCCCTGTATATTATTATATTTTCAGATTCCTCCCTTTTTGCCCATTCACTCAATATAGAGTTTGTGGGGTCTATTCAGAGTCGTGCAGGATTTATGGCCATATGTATAAACTTAAGAATAAATCACATCAGGTGCTTTAGTGTTTAATTGTGTCGCTCCATACATTAAGTAATTTAAGTTCTACAATATCGCATCGGTGTTGTGTAATGGATTTGTTTATTTTTAACTCACTTTGGTACTCAAATTTATAAGCGATTATCCTAACTTATGAATTTCTTTATTTTAAATTCAGAAAGGGCACGAAGAAGCGAATTTAAGCATTCTCGAAAGCTAGATCATACAATAAAGAGTTTTGTACCCTATGCCTCCTCTTATTTGACTGCATCCTCACAAAATCCAAGAAGACTAAATTGTTTTTTACTTTTTTCAACAACAAACTTCAGGGGGTGATTCTGTATAAAAAAATAATGATAGTTTGCTATATAAACGTATTTCCGCAAATGATTCGTTTTCCGAGATACGGTTTTTGTTAAAATCTGACGATTTATTTATTGCTCTAAAACCGGTCGACATATGGCAATGAACCCGTATGGGGTGCGGTTTTTATGCAAAAGAATAAAACATCTTAACGCGTATTTTTCGTTTCTTTAATACATTATCAAGAACTATCTAATAAAATAATATTAAACCAGAACAATAACAGAAAATAACATTAATATAATTTTAAATAGGCGTAAAGCTACAACAAATATTGAAAACGACTTGCATCAGACGTGACACAAGATTCAACTCTTCGCCTCATTGATTGTTGTATTCGCGCAAATATTCCTGGTGTATTTCTTATTGTCTCACAGCCGGTTATACTTCTCTCAGGTCCACAACATTTTCGACGGGAGTGAAATAAACTAATGACTTAAGAAAACCCCAAATGCAAAAATCTAGAGGATTTAAATCCGGTGATCGAGCAGGCCAATTTTCCGTACCTCCCTTTCCTATCTAACGATTTGGATATACTGTGTCAAGTGATTACGTACATTAATTCTAACATGGACTGGTGCACCATCATGCATAAACCATAAGTGTTGTCTCAGCTGTAGAGAAATTTCTTCAAAAAGAACATGTAACTCTTCCTGTAGGAAATTAAGGTAAGATTCGCCTGTTAGTCGTTGTGGGAGGAAATATGGACCCATTAAATGATCATCAATTACCCCAAGCGGCACTGCTTTTCCGTGATCCGGCAGTGTTGAGGCTGAGGTGGGGTGTTCTTTTACCTCAGGTTCAACTGCAGCTCACGCAGGAGCCAGTTGAAGTACCTGGGATCCTCTTCTTTTACCTCAGGTTGATAGTCTTAGAGTTTCTGTGAGCAAGATCTAGTTTCTGAGGAGCACGGAGATTCAAAAATTTCGATTTGCCCACTTCCATCCTAGAGTATATCAGTGCAGGAGCCCATGTCTAGGTCTCCTGTACCTTGTCCAGTTGTTGCGTCTCGGAGCTAGCGGATCATAGTCTACCAGGTCACGTAGGTTTTCATTGGGGTGATGTTCGGCTGCCCTGAAGGCTCGGGTAGCCTTTTGCCGCATGAAGTCTTCAATAGGTGTCCATTGAAGATCACGCTGCAGGTCCTCATTCCTGATAAACCATGGGGCGTCGGCTGCCATCCTAATAAGTTTGTTTTCTGTCCTCTTTAGTTTGATAAGGTGGGATTTAGAAGCATAAAGTGTTGGCGACTGGGACGCTTCCTTTTATACTCCCCACTCGTGGCCGAAAGTTACATTTGAGCGGCCGTTAGTCGTTATTTATGTTTTCCGGATGGTTCTGTTGTTCTTGTTGCGCAATTAATTATGGTTTATCTTCTGCGAAATTTAAATTCAATATCGCTAGACATGTAGGAAGTAGCATAAATGAAAAAGATTTAAAATTTTAACAACAATTTTAACATGTCTTGAAAACGAAGCTTTTCCAGACACATGTTCATAATAACTTTTTAAAAATATTTCCATATGTAGAATAGCCATTCCAAATATTGGAACAAAAATTCCGGACACCGTGTATGCCTCTTCTTTAGCATAGATGGTAGATCTGTAAATAAAGAAATAAATTTAGTTGTAAGTCGAACTAAGTAATCAAATATTTATGACCGTAAGTTTAGAACTAGCTTGTAATCTGTAAATAGTAAACCAAAAAAGAAAGAAAACATAAATACAATCCTTGATAAAAACTTATTAAATCATATATTTAAGCGCATACCTACATTTTTTTTTGTTTTCAATTGCAGACATTAAGGCTTTCCTCGTTTAAGCTTAAAGTAAAAATCACAACACCAAAATAATGCATGTTTTAACAAGATTTAAGTCCAATTTAAATGCAGTCTGATGCGCCGCTCGTGCCTTCGCTCTTGCCTTGTCACGTTTAACGTCAGAGGGATTGTTATTGTTGTTTGTAATTCTTTATCTCTTTATTTGCACGTTAGCAGATAAATTCTTAACTTTTTAAAATGACTTTTTGTAATTTTATCTATATATTACATTCACCATATCCTCCAGAATAATGTTCTCGGAATATGCTCGGCTAGAAATTAAGGAACCTTTTTATTTTTCCTATATGCGGGTACAACTGCCTAGATACATGCCAAATTTTTATTTTTAAAAGTTGATTTTTAAGTAGAGTCTCTTTTCCGGACTAACATACGGTCATTCATATTTATGTATTATGATAATATTTATTTAATAAAATAAAATATGTACCATTTTCTAGTTAAATTAATATATTTTATGTAAGTACGGCAGTTATGTTTTGTTTGCGATAATGTATACATATATAAACAACAATAATGCTAAAGTTTGTTTAATAGTTATATGTATTATAATTTTATCTGTTCAAGTTGCAGGGGTATTATGGAACATTATTCTCGCTGTTATAGCTATTTAATACGCTGATATTATAAATCATTTAAATAAAAAAGAAATGCCCATGCGATACAATTAAAGGCAACTAAGTAAATAAGAACGAAGTGAAGTGTTTCCAATTGCTCGAAATCACGAAACCTCTACCAGCAAGGGGCTTTAAATTGTCGTTTTCTTCTTCTTATCCTGACATTTCAAAGGATGCGATCTAATAAAATAGAACTAAAAAGCATGTCACAATTTTTTACGAACAACAAATACGACTCAAGACTACAAATAGTAGAGTTGCTGATGGAACTTACTTAATTAGGAATAATATAGACAAATCGCATACGGGTTACGTCTTACCCTGCATCAATTGTATAGTTCTACAATCATTTATTTTATAATAAAATAAAAAACATCTGCTGTCCGAGGCGCGTATAAAGCTTGCAGTTATGGGAGGGGTAGTTTACAAGTTTTTCATGCATTAAACAAAACTGACAAACAAAAAAAAAGGTAGGCACTTTCATATAGCACACAGGCTTATACCACTCTTCTTCGTACAATGTAGCAATATTATGTGACTTCAATGTTCAAAATCCGCGGACGTAAATTTTAAATAATTTTGTCATTGGGGGGGATTACCCCATTATCCCGCTTACCTACCCGCCTATGCTGTCTACTGTTCTCCCAATGCTTTTCTCTCTTCTTCAGCATGGGGGAAATCACTCAGAGAATTTCATTCATATGTCAAAATAGACATTTTAACAAAAAACTGACAAGTTTTATCATCAGGATAAGATTAAACGATAATCGTGCACTAGTGCAATAATTGGATAGCTGCAATTTTCTTGTAGTTGCTGTTGCAACATCAAAAGCAACTTTTTAAATGTGTTCAGATTATTTGTTGCCTTTAGATTGACAAAAAAATTTTTTTTGGCTTTTTCGCAACTGAATAAAAATATTTAACTTTAAATGGCATAATTTCTTATGCTTGTTTAAATAATATTGTTTATATTATGTATCGAAACATTCCGTAGACAGACTAGTCTACATGTTGAGGTATGTAATTTTATTAAATATTTGCTTCAATTAGTTTAAAGTTAAACATTTTTATTCAGTTGCGAAAAAGCCAAAAAAGATTTTTGTTTGTCATTCAAAAGCAACATAAAACTTTTATTTTCTTCATTTTCTTCAGCTTCTTAGCTTTAAATTATGAAGGCGGCTGTGATCAAAATATTCGGGAGCTGATCTACTAGATTAGGTCAATGTTTTACCTGCGAAAAATCAGGAGACTGGCACTATACAACAGAATTAACTTTTGACGACATAAAAATATCCAGGGAGACGTTTGATGATTTAGTACAAAGAACAATTTTTACCGCGGAAATATCGATGTATCAATACAATATCAAATACGCTGTATTGTTCACAACATCGCGAGCGTATAAATTAATAATTAGCCGCTTATTAGTTTTTTATTGTTCTCGTAGCTACGGTTGAAATATATTTTTTATTTGTAATAATATTTTCTTACACAAGTCTCTTATATTCAAAGTATACCATTAAAGTAATTTGCCTTTATGAAGTCCGCGTCAAACTAATTCTTCATCACTTAATAACAAAAAGATATTTTTTTATCGCCCTTACCTAAAGTAACATTTTTCTAACCGTTTTGGAGAACCAAAAATGTGTCTATTTAACATGTTAAATACATTTTTTATTTTAAAATGTTAATTTAATAATTTTTATTTTACAGGTTAAAAAAGGCATCAGAATATCAATTTTTTTATATAGACCTTTATTAATAAGTATAAAAAACATTGTAACGAAATATTAATAAAAAATTTTAAAGGTAAAACGATTTCAAATCTTTCAGGTTACCACGCTAAAAAGTCACTTACAACATTGTGTTTCCCTTAGCAACAATACTCCGCAATTCAATTTTTTTTCTAGAGTTAAATCCCTTTGTTACTAAAAAGTCAACTTAATTTTACATTAAAATCATTCTTAATACTCTCCAATGCCAGAAAAAGCTCTACATTACTATAATTCAATCAGTTCTTAAGTATTTTACCCCAAAAACTCTTTATTTAAAACTCACGCTTACAATGACGTCACTCTTGAATACGTAAAAAACTACATAAAATACAACATTAGGGATACTTACCAATGCTCAAACTGCACCTCTGGTATTTTTTTGACAGTTCTAAACACTTTCGACAACAACTTTCCGAAAATTCGAACTAACACGAACAACACTTTTAAAGTCAAAAGTTTTGACACCTAATGATCAATCACAATATTACGTTTCTATAGTAACAAAACGCCCCTTTTATGACAAAAAAATGCATTCAAAATTATTAATATTATCATTGTGTAAAGGATATTGATTTTTTCGTGATCTTTAATTATCGATAAAAATGTCTATTTGCCGTCTTTATTAGTTTCACGCCAAATTCAATAAGTCAATTTTTTAAAATGTTCAAAATGGAGTAAAATATAATTTTTTAGGTTTTAATCCTATTTAGTTCTATTTATGTATACAAAGTTTTATTGCAAAAGTCAGGTAATCTTAGTACTCTCCGGATAAACTCGCTATTAATTAAAGACCGCTAGTCCGAATTATGCTTATTTCTGAGTTTAACCAGCAAATGTTGACATTAACTAAATTTGTGTGGCTGATTTCAGTCTCAGCAGTTACTGTATTATTTACGTTTTGACGTTAGGCAATTTAGGGAAGTTTCAATTTACCTATTCGAAATAGAGTGATTTTAACGTTAGTTTTTATGATAACTTTTATAAACTTACTTTTAAAACGCGAAATTACAAATTTGTGCTTTGTTGTGGTATCAAAAAATTGACCTAGTAATCGAGAAGAAAGAAGTAAATAGTAGTTCAAAAAACATTTATTTTCTTATAAAAGCAAGTATATTAGGTTAGGTTACTTTAGTTAACTTAACCTACATGCTTATAATGCTGAATTTTGGCACACAGGTTGATTTTAAATTTGAAGGGGGTGAAACCACTCCTTAAATATTACAATATTTTTTATTTAAAAAACGGCCAGTTTTTCGGTAAAACGCTTAAACACGTGTCTTTTAATTTACTTTTTTACATATTTTAGGATTTTATAAAAATTCATACAGGGTGTTGAAAGGGGTGAAACTACCACTTAAATAATACAATATTTTGTATTTAAAAACCGGTTAGTTTTTCGAAAAAACGGTTGAACACGTATTTTTTAATTCAAGTTTTTACATATTTTAGGATTCATACAAAGTGTTCAGAGGGGTAAAACCATCCGTTACATATTATAATATATTTTATTTAAAAAACTGTTAGTTATTCGGAAACACTTGAACATAATGTGGTTTATATTTTATTTTTTTAGGTATTTTAAAATTTTTTAAAAACCTAAACAGTGTGTCAGGGGCTGAAACCACCTCTTTAATATTATATTTTTTATTTAAAAAACGGTTACTTATTCGGAAAAACACTCGAACATGTGCTTTTTATTTTGTTTTATTATATATTTTAAGATTTTTTATAAATTCATACAGGGTTTTTGAAAAAATCAGGTCATTGATTAATTTTTGCGATCTTTCTCAAACCGTTGGTCGTAGAAAGCTGAGCTTGTGCAAACAGCTTGATTTTAGAGTGCAGGGGTTCGATAAGAAAGGATTTTTCGAAACTCAGTTTCCAAGGGGGTGATACTACCCTTTAAATATTACAATCATTTTATTTAAAAAACCGTTATATTGTTTTTTTTAATACACAGAAGCTATCGAATCTAATCAAACTAACCAAAATTAAAAAATAAAAAGATTATAAAAAAATAAAGGCTTTTCTGTGGATCGAGCACGCCATGTTTGGTAATCCAAATCCAAGTCAAATCAAGTGCGTTACCCATTTCACCAAACCGAGTTTTGAAAAACTACGACGTCACACGGCTGAATATACCACGTATCCTTTTAATTCCGTCAGACTACCCTTTTCAGTTTAAACGTGTATAGTTTCCTTTAATGCTTTGTTTGGCCATGACAATTAACAAAGCTCAAGGGAATCCTTAAGTCAAGCTGGAGTAGACTTGCGCTACAATTGTTTTTCTTATGGTCATCCCTATGTCGCATGCTCTAGAGTAAGTTCGCGTAGTAGCTTGGCTATTTTACAGCCCTGGAATACAACAACAAATGTAGTTTATCAAGAGGTACTCAAATGAAGCGATTAAGTAGCTCTTTACATCCCTTTCAAAAAAAAAAGGCGGCCAAGTGAAATTTTAAAAAAATTATTGCTATAAACTATTTATTCAGATTATTTCAAGAATCAAGTATTATCAAGGAATCAACTGCTAAAATTTTGGTACGAATCCAAGATGGCGAAACAAAATGCTGGCTTAATAAAATATTTAAAAATTCAGCCGGAAAAACCATCTAATGGACTGATTTCAAATTGTGTGTCATAACTAATTTTGATATATAGATGAACTACTAAAATGATGGTACTAATAATAAAAATGGCAGAACAAAATGCTGGCCAAATGAAATATTGTATTCGTGATAGACAATCACCCTCAGGTTTTACATATCTTCACTTCTAGATGCCAAAAAATATGACTATGACTTCAAATTTTAGTCAAAAATTAAGGGTTATATGGGGATGACCTGGCAATATTTTGTTAAAAATCTAATATGCCGGTACAAGATAGCGGCTTAGTGAAACGTTAAAAAAAATTTACTAAAAAAACTAGTTATCCAATTTAGCTCAAATTTTGCACAAATCTCACGTGTTGCATAGGAATGAACTGGTAACATTTTGGTATGAATATAACAAAACAGAATGGCGGCCTAATAAAATATTTTTTAAAACAACCTGAAAAACTACTTACTAGATTAATTTTAAATTTTGTGCAATCATTAAGTGGGATATAGGTAAAGTTGTGGTACAAATTCAAAATGGCGGCCAAATAAAATTTTAAAATCAACGTAAAAAAATCTTATTCAGTTGACTTTTAGGCCGCGATTTTGTGTTGTCATAAAGTATTCATTTGGCGGCTATTTTTGTCCAAATTTCAGGTCCGTTCGATAAGTAGTTTCTTAATAATGATTTTTACACATTTTGTGAGGGCGCCATTTTGTTCCACTATATGGGATTTTTGCCAAAATGTAACCATTCCCATATGACCCCTGTTTCTTAACCAAAATTTGAAGTCAATCGGGTAAGTAGTTTTTGTGTTATGACGAGCGATTAAAACTCAAAGATATGTAAAAATTTCGGAGGGTTATTTTTTTACGATTACAATTTTTCGTCTAATAAAGGAAGTAAAAACACGTAGAGTCGAATTAATAATCCCTTCCTTTTTTAAGTGCAATAAAAATATAAATTTTTGACTATCAAGAGTAGTGGGATTCTTGTCGAATATCTAATTCCTTCAATATCGCTTATCAATCTTCAACGGGAATCCATTATGATTAGCCTTGAATATCTTGAATAGTGTGATTTTCCACCTTTGCTTTTTCTTATTATGTCGTTAGTTTTATCGTAAAGTCATCAACGGGTAATTGGTGTTTTCGGTCGATGAATAAATAAAACTCATTGTCAAATTATACGAACATTAATTCGACGGGTTTGATATTGTTTGTAATTTTTCAGATCATAAATAGCCACCTGTAAGTTTATACAAATCTTGCAAAGCATCATGGCTTTTAACTCACACCTTAAAATTGAAATTACTAATCTACTTGCGCATTATGAGTAAAGAACTCTATATGAAATGAGAAAGTTAATCTCTGCACGTATCATTGCCCTACCCTGAATATTAACATAATACACGAAGATTGACTGACTTGCACGAGGAAAAAACATACCTTACAATATTCCTTTGTGGGTGTCGTAAATAAGAATATTTATCATAACAATACAAGTGGAGGTCCTTGTGTCGTGAATAGACAATATCGTTGTCTGATCAACTTTAAAATATATTTTTAAATGTAAAAACAGTTGTTAGCGCTGCTATTTTGATTATATAATGACCTGATATACTTAAGATTTTTTCCATCCGGAAATTTAATCATGGGCATGCCCGGAAAAAAAAGGTGAAATAGGATAACCACTCTACACGTGTGTCTGTCTTATTAGACTTCATCAGCAGAGCGGTATAACCAAGTTGAAAGATATAAGAAACATGATTTTCTCCAAGTTCTTTACATCTTTCAACTTGGTTATACCGCTTGCTGATGAACTATAATAAGACAGAAACACGTGTAGCTCGGTTACCATACTTTTTGAAACATTTGCAAAAATTATTTTTCATTTTTAATTATAAGTATTAGTAGTCTCGTAAAGCCTTATACTTTTGCAACAAAATTACTATTTTACTTATTTGAATATTTCAAAAATTAATATTCTGGTAGAAAATGACAGAAAATCGTAAGTTTTAATAAACACTGTGCTGTGGCGAGGGCTGTGGTAAGAAACACACAAAAAATGCGGTCTACAACAGAAAAGAAAGGAACCGAAGATTAAGGAGTGCTCCAACGATTCATCACATTGAATTGTTTGCAGTAACATTTATAGCCGGTTGCACAAAACTTTTAATCACGTAATAAATTTAACTGACGTTTAGAATCATTTTTGACATTGTCACTCTTTTGTGGTCTGTCGCACTCTGAGCCGTCTGATTGGTTAATGCTTAGTGAAATGCTTTGGGCAACCCGCCTTAAAAAGTCCAAGAATCATTGAGAAGCCGTTTGCCACAGCAAGAAACGGATTGTAAAATGCGAGTTAGGTTTAAAGTATTTAAAAACAAATATGTTCATAAGATTTCAGAAGCACTCGAAAGATGTTAGTTTAGAAAAAAGATTTAGATGGAATGATAAAAAACAATCTGGTTTGCTAATAAAGAAAATGTTTTATTTAAGGCCTACCAAAAATTCTAAGATGCAGAAGAGTATATAAAGATGTTCCTAAGAAGGAAACATATTGAGGCAGGCAGGCTATTAATTGGGCAACAACATTTTACTGATGGGATCATTGTATTACATTGGAAAAACTAGCGTTATTTTTATAAACCTTGGTATAAAAATAAACTGCTGGAACTTCGAAGTGCACAAGGAAATTTTTACTGGAAATTCAAAATGAAATGTTTTTAATACGAATGAAGATTTTGAGCCCAATAAGGGCAGCCTCAGGACACCATAATAACCGTCTTATACAGGGCGCTATATAAGACCCTGTCATTTTTTTTTTAAGTTTGTTCGACCAGAATTCTTATTATGGAAGATTTCTTTTTCTCTTTGTGCAACCAATTGTATGTATTGTATTGTATACAGGGTTTACCAAAAATTGAGAGGTGGACGTTAACTAGTGATTTGTTGGGTTTGGTTTTTTTATCAATCTTGAATTCGATGTTGCTTCTAATGCCAATTTTGCTGTAGTTCTTTCAGATATTGCGTTTTTTTATTAAAAAATTTATCATTGATATAATTCTCTTTTTCCCAATAAAATACCGTTTAACATGTAATTTTTGTTTAAACAGATTTACTTAACTGTTTATCTATCATTTCCAATTAACTGAGCAGCAATTCAACATTGTTAAAGTTTAGAATCGGTAGAGTTTTTGGTGCACCCTGTATACAGTATTCATGGTGGAATGCTTAAGGGTTCCAACCCTATTCATAACCTGATAGACCATACTGAATTTGATTGCCGTAAGTGGGCTTTGTTCCGCAGAAAATGAAAAATAAATTTTTGTAAAAACCTGTATGTCGGAGAGAAAACAAATTCAAAACCCCTAGAAATTGTCCTTCAACAAAATTTTTCCAACATAAAATAAGATTTTACCAACAGAATAAAATATGGGGAACTCTCCCCCATCCTCTACATGTTGGTTGTAACAAACATAATTGTAGAGTTTGGGGTACTCGAAATCCTCGAATTTACGATGAGTTTGAGAGCGACCCTCCTAAAGTTAATGTGTGGTGTGTTATTTCCCGAGAAAAATGTGTAAACCTTCTCTTTTAATTAGGCAACGATCACACAATTTTATATTCACTTCCATACAAGACCAGGCCATTCAGCCCATAAGAGGTACGTAAACATGCGTACCCACAAATAAAAATATAAGTAATTATATATTTAATACCGACAATATTTGCGTCACAAATAATTAAATCCTCGTGTATGTGCAAGCTCTTATTTATTTGAACGTTGAAGTAAATGAGAGCTCTAACTATGAATAAACTGATTAGTTGATGATGTTTTAATTAAATAAATGGTTGATTTAAGCAAAACACTTACTTTACATAGCATATTGAGAAAAGTGGGGAACTGCACTAATTAAGAATTGCCTTCTTTAACAAATTAAAAAGTTACAAAAAATAACAGTTAATAATATCTAGAATTTTTTTCGAAAAACCTTAAAAGGAGGTACAGCGTGATTCGTGATCACTTTGTCTTTTCATGTGGCAATATAAAGTGCTAGAACTTTAAAACGTATAATGAAAATTTTTGGGCTTTTTTTAAATTTAAATATCTCCAAAAATTTTAAAAAATATTTAAGTGCTGTTTTCGATAAATGAGAGACCATTTTATAATTTATAATTGTATTTTTATTCGATCCTAATTCATAAATACAAGGAGGTAAACAATACAGTGCAATTTTTTTAAATCTCTGTCTGCCCTATTTTAGAAAAAAAAAACGATATTTATGATTTTTATTGATTGATGGTAAAAAGTAAAAACTAATTTGAAGGGTTTTTCAATAATTAAAAGTCAAGAGTTCTCAAGGACATCTACAGACCCCTGGCCGAAATTGATATTCACAACTTAACTATATAAATGTGTACAGAGTGTACTATTTTGTATAATAACATAAAACTTAATTTTTCCAAACTAAATATAAGGAATGGCATTCAGGCAATATCATAGTAGGTTTGCATATCTTTTGTCGTATAAAGACTATTAGTTCTATTAATAGGGCAATTTTACTTCTGGACCTAATCTTATTTCTCCATTTATTGTGCGAGATTGCGCAAGTGCTTTTGCCAAACTTTTATCAGTTATTTTTAATTTATGTGTACAAAACTTCATTTTTCCAAGTATATGGAAAGAGTCGAAATCCGAAATGTCCAATGATTAAAAAAGATGATAGGAGTAAAATAGAAAACGATCGGCCTATCGCTATAAGATGCAATTGTTTGAGTTTATTATTCACACACAGCAGTTCTTTTTATGCACCTCCACTTTTAATTGATCAACAACATGGTTTTATATCTGGTAGATCTACTGTAACAAATTTTTGTACTATTGCCCATCTCTGACAGCCTGAATTGTAACACTCAGGTTGACGTTATTTATACAGATTTGTCTAAGGCATTTGATAATGGTATTCTACTTACTAAATTATCCGGTTTTGTATTCTCGGGATAATTGGTTAATTTTTTGCTACATTGGGTGTCCCCCAGGGGTCTGTTCTGGGACCCTTTATTTTTTAAGATCTTTATAAATAACATCGTTATGATGAATAATAACTGTTTACTTTATATATGCTGCCAATTTAAAAGTCCTACGCGCAATTGATGATTACAGAAGCTTGAGCCTTGATCTTGTAAATATTAGTCAATTAATGGTGTAAACAAAAACCAACTGCCCTTACTATAGTATTAGTAAATGTAATGTTTTGGCATTCATTTGAAGTAGAACTAAACAGTATGAGTAGCGTATCGACAGTGTTGAAAATCGGAATACTGCTTTAAATTGTTTAAACATTTTCCATCTGAAACCAGTAATATAGAATATAAAAAATTAATCGTGTTAGCTAAAAAGAGATTTAAAGAAAAAGCTTGTTGCTATTGTCACAAATATTGTAATTCACTTAACAATACACCTATTGAAACTAGTTCGAAAAAAACAAAAATACTTAAAAGGAATAAAACCACTGGGCCACATATCAATAATAACATAGCTGAAGAAATCCAAAATAAGATATGGCCACCATGTTTAAATGAAGATATCTACAATAATCTAAAAAACAAAAATATAATTCACCTCTATCGGCACTGCTCACTAATAAATTCACTCTGCTGGAATTACAAAAATCAATAAAAAAAAACAGAGAACACTACACTAAGACTGGATAATATCTGGTATCCTGTCTGATAGTTATTTGGCTAAACTAAACAAACATCCTACTTATGCGGATTGATAAAGAATTTACGGGCCAATTATATTACTGTCTTGTATTACAAAAATAAATAGATTATTTAAGTTTAGAGTGGAATGCTGACTATTGCGTAATATTTTACTACCTAGCAACCAATATGGTTTTAAATCAGGATTCGTAAGAAAATAAGCAACTGCGGATCTTGTATGTGATATCGACTTACTGAAAACAAATATGTAGGCGTCCTACAGACATTAAAAGTGCAAACGAAAGCTTTAATCTAATAAGTCTTGTCACAAAAATGAATAACCTTAGTTTACCGTTTTCCATAATTCGTCCCATCAGTAATTTTTTCATACAAAGTAAAATATCAGATTAAAAAAGACCAAAAGTTAAGCTTCAGGAGAAACTACATTAAGCATACCACAAGGATCAGTTCTGTCACCGCCATTTTTAATTTATATACTCTTGATTTATTTAACTTTTAACATGGCGTGGGTCCTATATGCTGAAGATAATAACATTTTATAGTGTTAAGAAAAACAAAGAAAAAAGTTATATAAAACCAAACCATTTAGCTTATATTTTTAAAAATTGGGTATCCACAATCGCAGAAAGTAAAACCACAGTAGTTTTTTTTACCCGCAAACGCATTTAAGTTCAAAATCCTTAAATGGTTTGGTTTTCCCTGTGACTAAACAGTTTAAATATCTGGGAACTAGACTAGACGTGGACGACTTTGGAAGGAAGAAATTACCAGTATTGTAAAAAAAACCAAAAAACATAAATTTATGCAAACAAGTCTTTTCATTTATAAAGAATGTATAAGATCCATGTTTGATTACAGTAGCATTTTATATGGATCAGTAAGTAAATGTTATCTTAACAAAATAGATGTTACCAGGATTATCTCTTGATTACGCCGAATACCCCGGATTACCTCTTTATTACCCTCCAAGTACCCTGGATTACCTCTTGGTTATCCCTTATTACCTCTGATTACCTCAAAATACCCTTCATTACCTCAACTTATATTTTCAAAGCAAATCATTGCACGTTTTCTATTATTACAGGTAAAAACAATATGGGCATTCCATTTTTTATAGATAAGATTTTGAATTTAAATAATTTTACAAAAGTTGTCTGGCAATTTCGCGAAATAGGTTTGGCCATAAATGAAAATTCGATGTGTATAAAAAAAATAACTAATTTAGAACCAAATCGATCTATGATAATAACCGTAAAACAAACATTTCAATTATGGAAAAATTTATGTAGATTGTTCTCGAGATTTTTAATTTTTTTTATTTTTCCTTCATATATACGTTCGTATTCCTTAACTTAATACTAAGATATAATTTTCAAAAAAATATATTACACTATTTACAGGAAATTTTGTATTTGATTATAGTTTTACATAATAATCTTGAAGCAATTTCGAAAAAGTACCATTATCGCTCGCACTAACACATCTACGTTCTGATTTATTTTTCAGTTTAACGATAAGCTCAATTTTTTATCAGAAATAAAAATTTTGAAGATATGAATAGTAAAAACTTTCGCATATTTTTTTGGAAACACTGTATATTCCGCTATTTCAAATATAATCGACTGATATCTACTTTCTATTAGTCTGGTATTTGAAAAACTATTAAGAAACTAGCTACATATCAGATACCTTAAATAACGTATTAAAAAAGGGACCGAAAACATCAACAACATATTCATCAGTTTAAAATCATTGGTTTTAATTAAATATTTTAGTATTTTACATATATGTATTTCTATCTAATATTAAAGGGATACATGTGTAAAATATAACATATCAAAATGATTTCGTATAAAAATATTAGGTTAAACTATTATTACCTTAACCTTAGAATACCAACCGACGTAAATCTGACGTGTCGATCTTTTTCAAATAGTCGTTGATTTAATACGCAACTTGGCAACGTCTAGTCTAATTAACTTAATAAAAGGAATACACTATTAGCAGAGTTAGCTTGATTTCAGTTGGTTTTTGACTTTAGTTTTGGATGTTGTCAAGAGCTGTACGTAATTTTCACGTGTAGTTAGTATCATCGTAAAAAAAGTAATACGTAAATTTGATGTATAGTTATTATTTAGCTCAAAACAAAATGCCCAAATTTGGAAAAGAGGACCCAAAACGTCCGCTTACGGAGACTGAATTGGAGTATTATGCAAATACCAGTAAACGCAGTGAGATTAGCCTCGATGATGATCGTGACTGTAATTATTTGGAAAAAATGGCTATAAATAGAGTACGTCTCCGATAAATACCTTGGGTGGTAAAAGCGCCGCAAGAAATGTTGTATACATTAGACAGGACCCTACCAACATAGCCAAAGAAGCTATTGAGCCAACAGAAGCATTTCAGTTATTTTTTAACGATGAAATCCTGACTGAAATTTTGTTGCACACAAATAACAAAATTGCAATATTGCGAGAAATGTACAAGACTAAAAATGCTATTAACGCGTTTACGTTTTATACCGAACTAAAAGCGCTGTTAGGTTTGTTGTTTTTATCTGCAGCTCTAAAAAATAATCACCTATCAGCCGAAGTTTTGTTTGATAGCACTTACTAAGGTGACAGATACAGGGCAACAATGAGCAAAGAAAGGTTTAATTTTCTAATAAACTCCCTGCGATTTGATGATTTTACGACAAGGGAAGAACGCAAAAAAGAAAATAAATTTGCCCCAATCTCCAATATCTGGAATATTTTTATCGAAAATTGCACGAAATCGACGAACAGCTGGTAGGCTTTCGTGTCCGATGTCCCTGCCGTATGTACATGCCGAACAAACCTAACAAATACGGTGTCAAAATTGTAATGCTTTGCGATGTAACTACAAAATATGTCATAAACGCAGCACCCTATCTTGGCAAATCCACGGTGACAAACAATGTTCCACTAGCAGACCACTTTGTTGAACTTTTGACTAAACCTATACATGGAATGTGACTATGGATAACTGATTTACCAGCATACCTTTAGCAGCAAAACTACTAGACCATCCCTACAAATTAACGGTAGTTGGAACATTCCGTCAAAATAAAGCAGGAATTCCTCTTAACCTCCTAAATAACAAATCTTGGCAGTGCGGTAAAAGCATGTTTGCCTTCAATGAGAAAATGACTTTGGTCTCTTACAAACCAAAGCAAAACCAAATAGTCCTTCTACTCTCGACTATTCATTTTAGCGGCAACATCAATCAAGAAACAACAAAACCTGAAATTATCCATACATATAATTCAACAAAAGGGGCTGTAGATACGTTCGATCCGATGGCCCAAAATATATGTTGCAACAGGAAAACCAGGAGGTGGCCCTTGTGTATCTTTTACAACATGATGAATATTGCATCGGTAAATCCTTGTGTTATATACCACCATAACGTATCCCAAAAAGGACAGAAACCACTATCTAGGTTGTCATTTGTACTAAAACTTCATGAAAAACTTACCAGGCTATGGCAACAAGAAAGGTTGCAGGATATGCCAACCCTCCCAAGAAGTCTGAAAGAGAGTATTTCAGAAATATTACAGGTAAATCTCCCTTCTACGTCAGTCAAAAGAATCTTCAAGGAAAAGGAAAAAGAAGTTCTTGTAGTTTATGCTCCACAGTGAAGGAAAGGATGACAACTACATATTGTAACAAGTGCAAGCGTGCATTATGTGGTGAACAGCAGGTGAAAATATGCATGGACTGCCTGTAAAATAGTAACCTTATCTTTGTCATAATTTAAGTTTTACTATATTATTGTATTCTTTTCTATTTTTGGAAATAAAGTTATAAACATTTATTTTTATATGTTGATTTAATACTTAAACATTTTGAATAATTTATATACCTGCGCTATATGAATAAGGGGTCGGATTTCATAAGTACGTAAAATTTAAGTGTCGTTAGTATGTATGTATTCGCAAGGAATGTTAGTATTCTAGAGTTAAATACGTTCATTTCATTTTAATACAAACCACAATATAAGCAAAATATTATTTCCTAATCTTTACAGGTATATAAAATTAAGTTTGGTCTCATATTTAGCATTAAGAATTTTTTTTGATAGATATATATTTTTGCCTAATTTTTATTATATCTTCCCTTTTCAATTGGAAAGGTGGGTCATCCCTAACAAGGTAAGTGGTCCGTAAAAAGATAAAAGTACTTTTCACTTTTATACCTTCCTTTAAATATTTCATCAAATATATATTTTCTTCTCTATTTTTTACCTGGATTATCACAACTCTATTTAGTATTCTATTGATATACCAGTTTTTATCATAAGGTACAGCATAGTAATTTTCTATTAATATTTTTATTGGTTCAGGTAGTCTGATTCTGATTGTTCAGCTTACTCATAATCCGAGTCATCATCAGATGTAAAATCTTCTAAATCTGTTAAGTCATCTAATAACTGTCTCTCATCGATAGATTCCTTTTCAGTTTCCTCTTTATTTTTCATTTCATTTTTCCTTTTATTTTTTATCAACAAAGAGCTGATTTCTTAATAAAAGCCGATTTATTTTTTAATTTAACTGAATTATACGAATTGTTTTCCAATACATCTATTGTTTTTGATGAATAAGATTTAGCACTAAGAATCGACATTTAAACTTGTCACGAGGTCCTAATATTTGATATTATATATCTGTTCTCTTTTTTAAGTCTATTACAATATTGTATTATCATTTCATCAAAATATGCTGGTACTGTTTCTGGTACTGAAGGTATATCTAAATTATAAAATTATTATACATTCTTGGAGATTATCTTTTCTAAATTGTTTTAATAATTTTATTAACATTCGTTCGTTCAGTTCGATACATGTGTAAGAGTCGCTTGTATAGACATTGCTTCTGGGGGGGGGGGGGTTAAGGTGATGAAAAACAAGTCTTCAGTTTTTGTTCTTTACCTAACTGACCGTAAATAATATATACAACCAAAAAAAAGCTATTATTTAATTTAGTTATTATCATTTTAACTTAAATAAAAATGGCTTTGGGGGAAGGGTTGAATACCCAAACCCCCTTTATATACGCCACTGATGTATAACAATTAAAAGTAATAAAATTATCCTGAAGTTTACACTTAATCCCAGGAAAAAACCCAAACTGAATAACAAATTTTGTACATTCTATTGTTTCGTTTCGATCAATTAATGTTGCTATTAGGAAACTCATAAATTTTAAATAAGTCTTAGTTGCAGGTATTTCTTCAAAATTGTTAAAAAGGTTTATTATCTTCTGGTCAAATATTTTTCCGACCTATTAGTTTTTAAAATTTTTGGGCTTCTTCCCAATTCAGCATTATTATACAGTATCAGGAAGGGTCAGAAGGAAGGCTGTATCGGAGATAGTACTCTGGTTGGTAATGTCAAGGAGCGAGCCAGGAAGGTTTAAATTTGTAAATCGTAAGTAACTTGTTATTTATTTTTCGTCGTTTTCTTTCACATACAATTCCATCCAAATTTGAATTATCCAAGGAAATGATTTACTTAAATGAGATTTTATAAAATGTTGCTGAAAATTTGAGCTAACCCATCTAGGCTTAAGTCCAGGCTTTTTTGAAACTTGGTGTATAGACTACTACAAAAATAAGTTATTCTACAAGATAAGTCTTCTTTGCAGTTATCATCAGAAGAAGAAGACACTGAAGTATCTACTAAAATATCATCATGTTTGCCGAATACTGTTTTAAAACCTGTTTTTCATTAGAAACTATATTGTGGATCACTGGAATAGAGTTTTTCTCGTTACTAAAAAAAATCAGTCATGTTCTGTTGTCGAAGAATTTTTTATTATTTTTTTGAATGTGTTCTTTTATTATTCGTATCAGCTTCCTATGATCTACCATAAAAGTCAACTTTTGGGGGATTTGAAAATATCATTATATTTTTTTTTAATTTGTCTAAAGAAATATGTTTATATATATTCATTTCTACAAAAATTTTTAATGCCTTGAATTTGAGTATCCGATAATCAGCCCTGTGATAAATAAAATGTTTTTTTTTATAAAAACGGGGATGCATATTTGCATTTCTTCTTAGTAAGTATGTACATAAAATGCTGAATTGTAATGTAAAAATTTACCTGTTGTAAAAATAAAGTTTAAAAAAACTTCAGGAGCGGACAAATCATTTATTAGTAATAAAAATGGGATGTTACTCTTTGTAAAAACTGACACATTTATCAAAAATTTACATAACCTACAAGTAAACTTCGCATATTTCTAAGTAAACAAAGAAAAAATATTACTAAACTACTTTAATTAAATATAACACATGTAAAGTTTACTTTCCTTTCTAATACAAAACTTTTTTCAAAAAAAGTAATAAAATTATTCTGAAGTTTATCATTGATTTATTCATTGCTCGCTTTAGACAAAAAGAAAGATAAGTCTAGCTGTGAAGCACTCATTTGACAAAACCACGTGTCGCTTCGTGATTTAACGTTCATAGCGCGCGCATGCGGGCTGTCTAATTCTGTGTTATGATTGGCGCAAGCGAGTATTTGATTTCAAGGCGCTTTGGTATTCGTTTTGTAATTGGTTGGTTCATATTAAAAATGACCTGTCGTATAAAAATTAATTTTGATCCGGTTTCTTTGCACAGTGTTTTTGTGGAAAATTCCAGATTCTTACGATTTTTAGACGGAATGGGATATTTCACAAATTGAAACGTTCTCTGGAGTTATTATTCTGGTGATTCAAGAAATAATAATGTTGTGTTCTTTACTATCATTTTATATTTCGATATTTAATAATATTACTATATTTTCAGCCATCTTTATAAGAAACTCCCCTTCTAGTTACATACAAGGATGGTTTTATAAATGAGCCTTCCTTTAATTTTTGTTTAAATCGATCAAAACGTTTATTTTAGTATTCAGTGAGCGGCAAATTTGATTAAAAAATTCCATAAAAATTCAGGGAATATTTTTTTCAATAAACGCTTGGACCCCTCGATTTTTGTTTTTAGTTGGGCATTTTTTTGTATGAAATTAATGTATACGGTGACTCAGAAAGAAGATATGACGTGATTTTTTTTAAGGAAGTCTCAATTTTTTATTGCAGCTTGCTCTCATATTTGAGTGGCCTTCAACCAGTGATCACAGGAATTTAATTTTTTATATTTTTTAACACCTGTATTTTATGCTGCCATAACCGTTTAATTTGAATAGTTCTTGGTCTTTCTAACCTTACGTTTAACTCATTAGTATTACCGGCTACAATCACTATTTTTAATTTATCCAAGTGAAAAACTGGGTGTTATGCATCTTTTTTTAATACCGCGATTTCTTGCAGACAAAAGAGTAAGAATTGACTGTTCAATTCATTTTGAAGAATAGTTTACATCTGAATTTATATCGAGAATTTTCAATATTACCTGAAAATTACCTATGATTACCTTCAGAATTCCTTTGATTACCCCTGATTTCTCCTGAGTACCTCTGAGTACCTTGGAATATCTCTTGATTACCTATAATTACGCCTGATTATCTTATCTGCTTTACACCTGATTACCCCAGCTGTACACCCCTCGCTTGTCCTACACGCGTAATTTTAGTTGAAGCTCTCGAACCGCCACGCCGCGGCCGTTACGATCTCAGAAGGGAATATTTAGCCACAAAATGTGTAAATTGTATATAAATAATCATTCTATCTTAACAGGAATGTATATTTTTATATAACCTAACACACCCATATTGGACAAAAAAGAGTACACCACCTCTAGCTAAAGCATTTGAAAATTAATATTAATTCCATTATATTAGTAAAAATAATCAATTCCAGCCAAAAATCATTATGATTATATTGATTTGTTTATGCAGGTAACTGTTAGTATTTCTTTATATCCCACTGAGACCTTATTAATAAAGCAATCATTTATCATGAATATTTGTCGAAGTATATATCAAATCATTCTGTGTATATAGACACAGATGGTTCAACAAAAAAAGTCTAAATGCGCATTTTACTGCCACAAAAGAAGTATCATGCCCTGAGATGTGTCTTTTGCATATATATACACATACATTTACATACATATATATATATATATATATATATATATATATATATATATATATATATATATATATATATATATATATATATATATATATATATATATATATATATATATATATATATATATATATATATATATATATATATATATATATATATATATATATATATATATATATATATATATATATATATATATATATATATATATATATATATATATATATATATATATATATATATATATATATATATATATATATACATTATTTTTATTTTTTATTAGTTTAAAACATTTTCCTTAAACTTTTCCTTATGTGTTTACCCTTTTTTAGTGGTCTACCTTGTTTGTGTTTGCATAAAAAGTCGCCCTGATAGACCACACTGGCCTGGAACATGTGTCCCTGTTCTATTTTTGCTTAGCATTTCTTTTTCAAAACATAATTAATATAACAAGTAAGGCCAAGTTTCGGGAAGACGCACGTGACTGTTTGAAATTATAGTCTTCACAATAAGAGTCAGCCCTTTGCAGGGAGGTAGTAGGTGGCTCAATTCGCCTATCCTCTATTATATGGTGTGTTATACCACTAAAGACAGGAAAAAATAAGCTATCCGATGAGCTAAAAATATTCTAGATGTTTCATTTAAAAAGAAATGTATTTTATGTAGGTAATTTTTTTAGTAATTTTAATTGTCATTTAATAAACGAAAAAACTATATGAGTAAACCTATAATTTGTTTTTTTAGTGAACAAGATAAAGTATTCAAGTTAAACAAACATACAACTATAAACAGTAGTATAATAGTAACTAATGAGTTTTACTCGGTACGACCTGGTTTCCAAGTATCAAGTAAAAGTAAGAATCGGTTATGCTAATGCTCTTAGTCCAAGAACAATATATTCATCTCGCTACCACAACTTTAGAATTAAGCAAAGTTAATCGATTCAACAATCACGATTTGAATTGAAACAACATTAACTTTCCTTTTGTCGTCACCGATGCAGCCATTTGTTTCTTGCTCGTTGCGATGACCCAAATGCGCGTTGAGGCTGTGTTGCGGTAAATGCGGAAAGACAACTTACTAAAGGATAATGAGCAACATAAAGGTGATCGTATACGTTAAGGATTACAAAGCTGTAAATTACGTATTGATTTGTAGATATACAAAAAAAATCGATTCGAGTTGTGATTTACGCTAGGGTTGAGATGATTTAAATCATCTGACTAAAACAAAACATTGATTAAAACTTGATTGTAACCAAACGATTTTCAATTCAAAAATTAGGATTTTTAAAAATTTGCCGACAAAACTGTTAAGTTTTATTGAAAATGCTTTCAATAAAACCAAACATAAATATAACATCTTTTGTGATAAAGTCTTATATGTATAAGTTTTAAACTAAAATATTACCAAAGTTCGAAAGAGCTATATGCCTAATGTAACATTACATAATATTAAATATAAAAAAATAAGTAGACTTTCAAACAGAACAATTAAGTATTTAAGTATTAATTTTTCTAAAGATAAATAAAAAAAAATAAGTAAATCCACATGTAGAAAACATTTTTCCAAGTCTGAAGAAGATGCATAGGCACATATAATGGAAACAATTATGTGATCCTATTGATTTCTGGAATGACTTCACCGCTGTAGTGCACATTTTGTAAGACTTCGCTAAAAAACATGTTTTTCGAAAAGGGGTCTGATTTGGCATCTAACTTGGTTATTAATGGTAATAATCCAGTGTTTGGCAAATGTTTACTAGCAATATCTAAAGCAGCTTTTTTTCTTCGCTTGATAAAGGGTAATTCATGTTTATTTCTGATAAGATCCAGTTAGCGTGCCAAAAAGTAAAAATGTGTTAGCGCTTGAATATCTCGTTTTAAAGAGCTGATGAAATTCATGTAAATATGTGTCCTCATTTTCGACATTATCAAAAACAGCCACAAGTTTTTTCTTGCCTTAGCTAAGTACATTAAACAAAGAGGTACTTTTTTGCTGAACTATATCCAGTGACACAGAAATTGGTTTAAAACGTTTTAAAAAGTTTTCATCCATTCGTTTGATATGAATATTCGATACTTTCTGAAAAATCCCTGAACCATTGTCTTCTTTGTATACTTCACAAATTTGCAACAGTTTTGGCCACTCACTGATATAAACTTCCAAGCAGTCAGAAACTGTATTCCATCGAACATCTTGTGGTAATATTAGCTTCTTTCTTCCTTTTTGTATGTATCAAACATTTGACAAATGGGTATTTCGAAAGTATTTTACAATTTTCCACATGTTTTACTTCTAAATCCTTGGAGAGTAAATTTAATATATGATCAGAACACCCAAATGCAAAAATGAGGTAATCCAGTGGTTCCACATTTTTTTTGGAGCGCTGTTCATTTTGGCTGCGTTGTGGGTAACAAAACTTGGTTAAATTTGCCATATCTGCCAGGTATTTAGCCGCGTGGGGATGATCGGAAGTATTAACACTTTATAGAAGCACACTACTTTCATTATCAAAGCTGTACATATTATAGGCTCGTTGCGAACATTGGAATAACCATCGATAGACATACAGAGGATCAGAGGGTCTGACAATATAAATTCTTAAAAAAAAATGATTTTTCTTCTTCAGATATTTCGTTTAACAGAGTTTACAACAACTGGAATCTTGAAGGTGGTTTATAGCCTAGTTTTAACATTTCAGTAGCTTTAAGAGCCACTGCATGTTTAATTGAACTGAAACTGCAATTTGTGGCAAAAATTGCTCTTGCTTGCCTAGTTCTTTCTTTGTATCTTGACATGTTCTTACGACAAAGGAGGACAAGGAGGTTTAACTACTGCTGCTATCACTAGCTTGGTCTCCTAAATATCCACTGGCTTTATAAATTACCCATGGGTTTGCAGCCGGAAATCACCGGAGCCCCGATAGGTGGTGCTAAATGTTACGTTTAACTTGTAGTACTGTTTCAGTATGATAGACGTTTCGTTTTCGATTTTGTCATATCGAGCAATCTGTTATTTCAGATCTCCCTGGGTACAAGCCTGCCTGATGAGGGTAGAGGCCCAGAAATCATGATCGCAGGAGGGTACCCTGTGACATAATCGAAAGCAATTCTTCTTTTAGGCCGTTTTTGCACCTGCAGAAATTATATATTTCTGCTATTATACACTGGCTTTATAGTTATCGCAGTTTTGTTCTTTTATTGACTAGGAACCATGGGATGTGGTTTCTTCATCACCTAACTTGATTCATTAATTTTTACACATTTCCTGGTGATTTTTAAACCTATCGACTAGGCCTATTTCTTTATTATTTTTGTTACATTTTGCGCGACATCCAAGTTTGTTCGAAACTTTTTTTATTTTTTTTGTATTTTATTTGGAAAAAGCTAAACCAGCGGTAACAAATAAAATTTAAAAATGAGTAAAAAAAATCAAGATTTTTTAAAATAAATAGCGATTTCGATTTAAGAAAAATTACGATTTTATATAGATATATATATATATATATATATATATATATATATATATATATATATATATATATATATACTGGTGCGAAACCATTATGGAGGAACAAAAAGACCGCCTTACCAAATGTTAAAAATTAGATACCCAAAAACATTTGCGTAAAAATGTAAAACAGGGATAAACGAAATTTGGAACGATAATATATTGACAAGCTCTCCATTTTTTGAAATAAAAATGACAGCTTTAAATGTCAAGAAGACAATTGCGCAGTTTCGAAACTTTTTTTTATGGAAGGGGGGGTGAGTGATACATCGTTTTAAAGGTCTTTTTTTTTTCTTAATTATAATACTCCCAACGAAGTGAAGCACAAAAGTGAAACGGTAAATATTTTATTAAAACAGTATAATAATTAATAAAAAACTGATAAAACGAAATAAGAAATCATGGTGCTTGGGATTAGACCGTGTCAAATAGGAATTACTATCCTTCGTTTCGCCTTCGATTGCATGACGCATCTTCAGGGAATTTTACTCCACGAGATGTGAACACTGACCTGATTTCGTAGAGTACAGATCCTTGAAGATGACTCGTGCGTTCGAAGGTGAAACGTTGGATAGTAATTTCAATTTGACACGTTCTAATTCCAAGAACCATTTTTTTCTTATTTGACCAAAGCCGTGAAAGCTTCCGTTCTATGTTAAAACAAACATTAAAAATCTGAAACAAGCAGAAAAAGAAAAACGTCAAATTTTTATTTTAAAAGATGTTGTAAATGTCCGCCTTGTACCTCTTGACAAATGAACATCATGTTAGTGAATTCTTCCCTCACATTATGGAGGATTTCAGGGTTTATTCCTGCACACGCGTCGATGATACGCTCACGCAGTTCGTCCAGAGGAATTTTGTAAACTTGAGGTTTTACATAGGCCCATAAAAAATAATCAAGGGGTGTAAGATCTGGCGAGCGAGCTGGCCATTCTGTCGGACCTCGGCGACCAACCCATCTATCCATATAGGTGACGAGGCACCGTCCTGTTGAAACGTAATGTCAAAGTGGAACTCACCTGGGTTTTGAGCAACAGCATCTTCAATAAGTAGAGTGATGGTATCCTGCAGCATTGAAGGGTATGTGGGGCCGTTTAAATTTGCTTCTAAAAATATAGAACTTATGATATGGTCAACCAAAATACCCGCCCAAACATTTATTTTTTGAGGAAACTGGGTGTGGCATTCGCGAAATACATGGAGGATTTCATCACTTTAATATCTAAATTTTGAGTGTTGACTTTTCTAATCAGGAAAAAGGTGTTTTCATCACCAAATAAAATATGGCGCAGATAATTGGGATTGGCTGTGATCCTTTCTGCTATAATCTCGCAAAACTCTAGTCGCCTGTTAGGGTCGTGTTCTATTAATTTGTGGACAAATATCTCTTTATAAGGACGAATTGTATTGGATTTTTAAATATTCTTAACAGATGAACGCAAAATATTGCATGTCTCAGCTAGTTGCTTGACTTTTGACAATACATTCTGAAAGTATTTTCTTGACATTGGTCATTCCGGAAGCTTTCATTGAAGATGCGAACATTAGCGTGGTAATTCCGGTTAGCCTTAACAAAGATGATAACTGCTTCGATTTTATCTTCCTCGAACGAAACATTTCAATTAAATGATATTTTCGGAAACTTTTAAAACACTTGGGGTTGAAAATCACGTTCTCAAATGTCAAATATTAGAAAACCAAGGCAATGTCAATTAATTGATATACTTGGTGAAAAAAATACAGCACGAAACCACGTATCAGGAAATCAAATTTAAAATTGTTATTGGTCACAATTTGAGAACTGCTGAATAAAATGTTTTCAAAATCGGGTTTTGAATTAAGAATAAAAAGACCTTTAAAACGATGTATCACTCGACTCACCCATCCATAAAATGAGTTCAAAACTCTTGACATTTAAAGATGTCAGTTTTGTTTCAAGAAGTTGAGAATTTGCTCATATATTGTCGCTCTAAGTTTCGGTGCAATATACCGAGCAATTCAAAAGTTAGACGGGGCTGATTGACTTTTGGTAATAACTTAAAAAATAATAAACTACAGTTTGTAGGCTTATAGCATAATACGGGAGCAATATAAGATTTTATTGGTCTATATTCTATATTATAATTTAATACGATGTACGTATAATAACGTATAAAAAGAAAAATTCGTTACATTTTCTTAAGTGTTTATGAAGTTCGTGAAATAAGTTTTAACACATTTTGAAATTATTTTTTCTACCAGCGTGTAAAGAATGAAATTAGTGACATTTTTGACACTGAAGGATGCCATTTTTCACAGGCTCATAGTAAAAAACTTAATATGATATACTTGTGAAAATTGCGTTTAAGGCACTCATATGAAAAACTTTCATATGCGTACCTTAAAAAGGCATTTTTCACATTAGTGTCATAAATAGCTATTCTGCACTGATAGGACAAAAGTCAAGTTTCGAGTTTTTTTGTCAGAAAATCTCTCATTCTGCTCTATCGACCACATATGAAACTGATAAAAAAGCAGTGTTAACTAGGCTTGAAAGTGCCTTATAACACCACGTGTGTTGAGTTAAAATTCTATAACAAGTTTTGAATAAGGACTTTTTACTGTTACTCGTCATTTTTTACAAGATAAAGTCAGTTTCTAACGACATAAAAATATTTAAAATATTTTTGACACATTGACATTGAGAAGTGGGATAAAACCTAACATAGAACTAGGATACCAACTAACTACCTGTATGTCGATGTAAGAATAACATAATATGAGACTGTATTTCACACACGAGAGCTGATCAATAAGAACCAATTTGTGGAAATGATTGGTTTTATGTTTTTTGATCGTTTTCATAGGAGTCGTAGATAAAATATATTTTTTCATTTTAATAAATGTTTATAGGTCGTAATTTATTGCGCCGAGTACGTGCACTAATAACTGCAGACACGACGAAAGGTATGTGCAAGACAGGCCATTTCCATGGATATGCGGAGACCAATATTTTTGCTCTCACAGGTATCTTGAGTATGACACATTGCCAATGTTGGGTATGGCTTCCTTTAGCTTTAAGATGTTCCATATTGTGTATAGACGTTCCGCTCTTAATTCAGAGTAGAAAAGAGAAAGTGCTCCAAGACTGTAAAAATTAAGTTAGCGTGCACTTTTATTTTTGCCTTTCCGTTCTACTTTTAATATGATTTCAAACAATATGTAGCCAATCTTGTTACCTTTAATTATTATTCATGCATTCATAAAGAAGAATATTAATTCGAGTTAACAATGGTAGACAAAAATAAAAGCAAACATTTTTCTCATTGTTGTTTTTTTTTTGTTTGATTCTATTTAAATTGTGATGAAGAAATTGATCTACATTTTTAGAATTTTTAATATAAAAATACAAATTTCTTATTTTTTGGAATTAGACCTCAGAGTAAATAAAGTATCCTCAAAGGTTTAGACCATGTCAAACTGGGATTACTTCCAAACCTTTAGCCTTCAGTTAAATAAGGCGTCTTCTGGGATCTTTACTCCATAAGATCACATCAGTTTTTCGATACATAGGTCTGAAAAAGCGTCGTTAGTAAGACACAAGTTCTGATGCTAAGATTTAAAAATTTTAGGTTGTTTTGAAAAACAATTATACTGAATAATAATGTAAAAATGGTGATAACTAAGGACCTATTAGAAAGTGTAAATGTATTAACAATTCTGCATTAATATTCTAAGCATGGGCGTGCGTGGATATTCGTAATTGTTTATTCCAAATAAATATGTACGCCAATGATTAATTTTTAATTTCAAGCATTCCTTCGAAACAACTACCTGAAAGCGATTATTTGCTTTTTCTTGCTGAGAAAGAAAAATACCAAAAACTGATCTGTTATAACAATAAATTAAAAAATATAATCACTTAACTGTGCGAATATACAGGGTGATTCACGTTGAGTGTCCTATTAAAAGTTCTGGAGAACTATAAAAGGGATTTTTTTCAAATTCGGCATACGGACATAATAGGTAATAATCTATATTTTAAAAATATTTTCGCAAGTGCAGCGTTGCCACATCTCTCCGAAACCAATAGCAACATTGGAATTTCAAATAGAACACCCTATATTTTATTGCAGTTTCTGATTCTACGCACGATTTTAAGTAACTTTTGTTAACATCTTCCTATACTTATCTCCTACCATTTTCTCTAAAAAAATTAATTTATGATTTTTTTTTAGAAAATCACCACGTTAATAAAATTCCATATTTACCTGCGTAAGCGAGATAATTACTAGATTTTTTTTTCTTGGTTAGCTTGGTGCATATATTTAAAATAACTATATGTTAGAATAGCGATATATCATACAGGGTGTCGTATAAAAAGGGCATTTTTATCGAAATTTAGTAATGGTGAAAACTCATTTATTTTAAATACAACACCCTGTATTTTATGGTATCTTCGAATAAACCAATACCTTACCTATAATATTTCCATATATTTTCCTATACCCATCTCCCACCATTTTTTAGATACGAGCCAACTTTGAATATTTTCCTGTTTTCAAAGACCATCCACAACAAAAGCACCCGCCTCGGCACCTGCTTAGCGAATGACTTAACTAGTTGGGCCATGTAAGGTTTTATTTACCTCGTACTGACAAATATTTGAAATAAACAGACAGTTTTAAATACGGTGAATAATCCAAAATGTATTTTTTTAAATACAATTTGTAACCTAAAGGTGTTAGATATTATAAGTGATAATTAAACAAACAAATAATACATAATCGTTAATTTTTAGCAAAAGAAAGATAACTAATTGTTAAATTGCTTAAAATGGCCACTATTCGCATTAAGGTATTCGTGCAAACATGTTAATTGGTTTCTTGTTGTTGCTCTTCGTATTTCCTCAGGATCTAATTCGTCAAAAGCTCGACGTACTCGATTTTCCAGATTCTGGAGATTTTGTATTGGATTTCCTACATACACTCGCTCTTTGATGGTTCCCCAAAGGTAAGAATCTAGGGGAGTTAGGTCCGGAGACCGAGGTGGCCAATTCCATGGTCCCAAACGTCTGAACCACCTATCTTCGAACATTCCATATAATTCTTGACTCACTTCATTGCTGCAATGTGCAGGAGCCCCATCCAATTGTTACCAGCAAGAAATCTATAATTGTAGTGGTAACTCATCCAAAAACTCATTAACTGTAGTTCTTAAAATATCCAGATATTTATTCGAAGTTAAATTTTTATCGTAGATACAATAAGCAAATTTATTGTCCATCAGTAAGCAAAAAACATTAAACCCGAATTGAAACTGAAATTTTCGTTCTATAACCAATTTTGGGTTTTCAGCCGCCCAAAATGACTATTTCGTCTATTAAATATTCCTTCCCTCGTAAATTTCGACTCGTCAGTCCAGATAATTTTTTTCAAAAATAGTGGGTCTTCCTCAATTTTAGTTAGAACTATTTCGCAAAATTCAGTACGTCTCTGAAAATCTTCTGGTAAAAGGCCTTGCTGGGTGATAAATTTAAATGGTTGAATGTTATATTTGCTTAGAATACGTTGAATTGTTGAATATGAAAGTACTAGATCTATTTCAGCACTTCTAATTGATGCTTGAGGGTAAACGTTAAAATATCCAAGTACATTTATTTCATTGCCTTCATTATCAGTTTGTCGTTTTGTGTATGATCTATGTTTTATAATTTTGCCGTGATTTTTAAAATTTACTTCATATCTGAAATATGAAGGCAAAATAAATAGAAAGCCTAAAATGCTGTGTACACGTACGAAAGAATTTTACCGAAAGAGAGGATGTCAGTATTAATGTGTATAATCAGAGTCCAAGGTCCATCATCATCAAAATATTATGTTATGCACGTTAATACTGACAACCTCCTGTTGTTTCAGCAACATAAATTGATTTTTAAGGAAATAAAAACTATTATTGCCTTTAGTACCTTCTAAATTTTTTCCGGTGCATAGGAGGTAAATGAGGATACATCTCGTTAAATTTTCTGCAGGTTCTTGAAATAACTTTGTTACACTCTCCATGAATGTAAAATAAATTTAAAATATCAATATTGGAATATTCAATTGCGTTTTCCATTTTTACGGAGCATTGATTGAAAACTATTTGTTAATGTCAAAAAGATGTCAGGAAGAAGTAAACAAAACCTTCCATGGCCTATTATAAGCTAAGTTATTCGTTAAGCGGGTGGTTTTGTTATGGTAGTCTTTGAAAACAGGAAAATATTCAAAGTTGGCTTATATCTAAAAAATGGCGGGAGATGGGTATAGGAACATATATGGAAATATTGTAGGTAAGGTATTGGTTTATTCGAAGATACCATAAAATACAGAGTGTTGTATTTAAAATAAATGAGTTTTCACCATTACTAAATTTCGATAAAAATGCCCTTTTTATACGACACCCTGTATGATATATCGCTATTCTAACATATAGTTATTTTAAATATATGCACTCTCTAACCCAGAAAAAAAATTTAGTAAATATCTCGCTTACGCAGGTAAATATGGAATTTTATTAACGTGGCGATTTTCTAAAAAAAAATCGTAAATTAATTTTTTTAGAGAAAATGGTAGGAGATAAGTATAGGAAGATGTTAACAAAAGTTACTTAAAATCGTGCGTAGAATCAGAAACTGCAATAAAATATAGGGTGTTCTATTTGAAATTTCAATGTTGCTATTGATTTCGAAGAGATGTGGCAACGCTGCACTTGCGAAAATATCTTTAAAATATAGATTATTACCTATTATGTCCGTATGCCGAATTTGAAAAAAATCCCTTTTATAGTTCTCCAGAACTTTTAATAGGACACTCAACGTGAATCACCCTGTATATTGACACACAAACCAAAAATAAAAAATTTAATAAAATAAATAGAACCGACTTCAAAAAAAGCATTAAAATGTGAAAAATAATATTTTATTCCACATTGAAAATTCGACTTTATGAAGTCGGCGTCAGATTGATTCTTACTTACTTAATAACACACATACATTTATATTTTGAGTGTCTATATATATATATATATATATATATATATATATATATATATATATATATATATATATATATATATATATATATATATATATACCACCCACATTAAATAGAAACGGTCTTTGCTACTTTGACACCGAATTCATAAAGTCAAATTTTCAGTGTGGAATAAAATATTTACTTTTTAGTGCTCTTTCTGAAGTTTTAAGTTTTCAAGCCTAAACTAATAATATAAATAAGTAGCTACTGGGTTCATTTTTGCCAGAATCATAGTATTAATTTATGTAAAAAAATTAAAAAATGTCAAAATTTAAAAATATTAGCAAAATTGAACTTCGTGCC
Source organism: Kuschelorhynchus macadamiae (assembly GCA_030620095.1). Taxonomy (NCBI): domain Eukaryota; kingdom Metazoa; phylum Arthropoda; class Insecta; order Coleoptera; family Curculionidae; genus Kuschelorhynchus; species Kuschelorhynchus macadamiae. The sequence continues at coordinate 240,705 of JAUTXW010005489.1, forward strand.
ATTAAAAACTCCGAAAATGAATGAAACATGATATTAACATGTATATTTTTTCCTGATGATATGATGAACGCAATAAATGTTGCCAACGGCGCTCACTGAAACAATTGAAAATGGAGATATTCTGCAATTTTTAAAATTCTTTAATATTCGCGATATGGGACCACTACGATAATATCCTGAATATTCCCTGATGATTTCATCTCTATTGGTCAAACCATCGTGGAGTAATCGACGTACAGGGTGTTTCATTGAGGAGGAAAAACGGATTCTTTTCACTGTATTATTGACGTATTAGTAGATATTATATTCATTTGCCGTAATGAGATATTCGTTAAATGAAAAACTACAGGTTGTAACGCTGTATTATAAGTGTCAAGAAAACGCCAGTGAAGCAAGAAAAACATATATTGCCAACTTTCATAGAAATGTATCCGTAAAAACAATTATAACTATTAAAAACCTATTTGAAGAAACTAAATAATTACATAAGAAAAAAGAAACTCGGGGCGAAAAGTATATCGAGACAGAACTATTTTAAGTTATTTTATAAGAAATCCCAGCAAGTCAATTTCGGATGCAGTTCAGGACATTCGGTATGGCCGTCTACCTCTACGTCGACAGGTTAGCAAGGGAACCGTTCACAGACATTTTCAAATTTATAAACGCAGGCCTTTTCACATACTTCCACTTCAGCATTTAAGAGCTACACAGAAAGAAAGTCGCTTTCAATTTGTGTCTCAAATTATAATAGGGCAACAAAACAACCCTGATTTGTTTGGAAAAACGAGGCCATTTACACATTTACCTCCTCAGGAGTATTTAATCAATACGATACGCATCACTGGGCTGTAGAAAATCCGAGAATAGTTCAAACCATTAAATTTCAAGGGAGAAGTTTCATTCATGTTTGGTGTGGTGCTAAAAATAATAAAATTTGGGGTCCAATATTTCATAATAAATCACTAAGTGGTCTATGATATCATAATTTCCTTCAAAACCAAATTGAAAACCTTTTGTTGGAGGAATTGCTGAATTCAATTTGGACATGCCACGCGTGATGTTAGAGACTTTCTGAACCGACGCCATAATGAATGGATTGGAAGGAATCGCTTGGCCAGCCAATAGCCTTGATCTTTCATTTGTGGATACCTTTCTTTGGGGGCATCTCAAGAATGTGGCATATCAAAGCAGAAACGAAAATATTGATGAAATTATGGAAAAAATTGTTAACGAAATTAATAGACTTAATCAAGAAAATGAAATTATAATTGCAAGCTTGCAAAGGCTGGAAAGAGGATACCAATGTTGCTTCGAGAATAATGGAGTACACATTTAGCATTTAAATTATTATTTATTATGTTTTATTACTTTTTGTTAATATTAACTATTGTTTTTTTTTTTGTTATGTAATGATTTAGTTTCTTCAAGTAGTTTTTTAATCCTTATAATTATTTTTACAGATATATTTCTATGAAAATTGTCAATAATGTTCCTCTTGCTTCACTGGCGTTTTCTTTACACTTATAATACAGCATTACAATCTGTAGTTTTTCATTTAACGAATATCTCATTACGGCAAATTAGTATAATATCTACTAATACGTCAAAATTACAGCGATTTTGAAGTAAGGTGATACCCTGCATTTCATATGAATATGTTCAATTAAATAGGTAGCAAAATAATTTCCTTTTTTTTGTTTGACTGGCATCATGAGACGGCTTATCAAAAACTAAGATAGGAATGTGAGTTATTTTGCTCTAGGTCCAACTGTTCAGGTGCTATGACGGCTCAAAGCAAAAATGTCAATTTTCAAACATCAATAAATCAAAAACAGTTGAAGATAGACATATAGTAAGTACCCTTATTAAAAAACCATTAGAATTGACCATGGAATCGAAAAATGTAATAATATATAGGGTGTTCCGTTTAAAAAACGCAACATCATTGGCTAAAGTCTTTTGTTTCTCATTCACTTGTTTTTTTGTTACGATTTTCCAATTCTCCGAGCTAAAATACATCGATTGGCTATTTTGAATTTCTTGAGAAATACGGGGGAAGTCAAAAAAATACCGCTTTTCCTTCTCAATGGAAGACCCTGTACATACATAAAAAAATAGAAATGAAAGTGATAACCTCCTTTTTTGATGTTGATAAAGTAAACAATTTATTTTTTCATGAAAGTGAGCCTGTTTCTACAAGATAGGTTTATCATTTAGTAAACTGAGTTTCTTATTTGGGTGGTGATCACTACAAGCGGCGATCCTTTTTTATTTCATTTTCAGTTTCAAACAAAATTTCCATTTAGTATTGTAGTCAAAGCCGGTTCGATAACACAGAAAATCATTTATATTTATTTCAATATACAAATACTAATCAAAATACAATATTTGTGTATTTCGTTCGACTTAATTTCAAAGAAGACGAATTTCTTGTTGTGAGCCTTTACTATTTATTAATAATTTATCTCTGAACATTCAAACTCTCGTTTCTGCTCTGCTTTTTTGACTGAGAGAGCATCTTAATGTGCAAGAAGATGCATCACTGCGTCTCTCTTTGCTCGTTTTTTTTACTGAAGTTCCAGAAAAAAATTTAAGAAAAGCCAATTCATCTACTACTCGTATCATTCCAGAAAAGTCAAAATCCATACAAGAATTTGAAAATTATAGAAACAAATGAGGAGCGAATGGTGAAAACGAGGACGTTTTGCAGGTGCGAACTAGCTTCATCCAATCTATGGACCAAAGGAGGATCCATCTTGAAGACCTCTTTAAGGGTTTACAAGAACATTGAAATTTCTAAATTATAAGTATAAAAATTTTAAACTCAAGAAATCGAAGGGCGTAGAAATGATATTTAATATTCTAAATGTCAATAGGTATATTTCAAAAACATCAGGAAAATGAAATTAGTTGATACAGAATTTTACAACATAGGTGGATCGGTACCAGTTGAAGTACTAGGTGGATTCCTAGTGGGCTAGCACCAGGTTAGATGCAGAAGCGCAAAAACACGATGGCATCAGGGTTGAAAGCCTTAACACAAAAGACGGTCATCCGCAAAGTGCTTCACTGTCGAAAGACCAATTTTCTGCATCGGCCCCTGCCGTAGTTGATGAATTAAAGATCTAAAAAATGAACAATTCTTTAAAATTTAGAGAAGTATGTTTCAATAAAGAAGGAGAAATTATAAAAGAACTAAATGAAATTTAAAAAAACGAACGGCTAATCGCAGAAGAGGCTTTGTGTTGTTGCCAAGTTTTTTTTTTATAGCTAGATACTCTTTTTTTACATCAAAACAAAAAAAAAATGCCTAACCTGGGTAAATCGGAAACGTATTCCAAAATCTAAAACACAATAATTACATTTTGATTAATCGCGGTTGGGTTTTTTTTGTCTTGAACATCACCGAGTATTTTCTGTAATCAATCGTTCATTTTAAAAAGTTAACCGCTATTCATTTGTTTTCAGGTTGGCAATATAAAAATTAAGGAGGGAAAATTACTAGCCCAAAAAGTATGAAATTACGTTGGTTTTTGATTTTTTATGTGTTTTTATTATTGTATGTAACAGTTTCATACCAAACCGGTCATTTCCAAAACAAATGGGATAAAAAGAGTGGAAATAGAGTTGGAATGTTTTATCAACTTTGAGGATGAGTTATGTAATACCAAATGACCGATTAAATTTAACTTCGGTTTCGTGTTCAGGGCGCCAAAAATGTATCTGTACAATAATCATATAATCAATAATCATAATCAGCGGTGAGGTAAAAAAGTAAATAATTACCCTTTAGTTTGTTAATGGTAATTTTTGGATTGATCCTAACTCCAAATTAATTTTGTAATAAAAGTTTAAGAATGCTATAAATTGAATGCATATTTTATGTCGTTATGTTTGTTACTTTAGTGTGGACATTTTGTTTCACAGAGTAATAAATAGTAATAGTAATATGCTTCCATAATCACTTGCAAGCAGTTGGATTTTTGGTTTTTTATATTAATTAATTTTAACTAAACATTATAATATCGACCTTTAAATATTATATTTGACATCGTTAATGCATTGCTAAATCTTTTCGCTATTATAGCTGAGGGTGGAACCAATTCCAACATCTTTCACCGGATGTCGTCAGTAGTAATTTAGAAACATCCGAAGTTAATAAGCAAATACTGCCTTACAATTTCAACGAATGATTAAGGTTTGCCCAATCAATAATTAACTATGTAATAGCACGTACAGTTATTAACAAAATCTGAATAATAAATATGGGAAGTATGTTATGAGCTAACCGACGAAACAAACAAGATATATTTAAATAGCGAGCCAATATTATTAATTCTTCGTTCAGTATTACTGATTTACTGGTCACGTTTTCAGATTTATTGAGACAACTGTCTAATGTTAGGTTATACCCAGAAGTGGAAAAATCGAGATACACTGGCGTAGTTGTCATAAAATATATTTGCTGAAATTAGCTAAAACTGATTGATAAGTTTGGAAGTAAACCTAGTATTTTTCTTGTTAGGTTAATATTTCTTATTCGAACATACGTAGAAAACACAAATATAGGCAAAAAGCAGGAACCACGTGTTTGTAATATTTGAAACTTCGCAGTTACTTGCTCTTATGAAAAAGTTAATTTTTTTTTCATTTAAAGAATTAAAATCTATTTTAACATTCTTAGTTCGTATTCAGTTGTTTCCGAAAACTAAACTATTTTTCGACTGAAATGCAATCCCTAATTTTTTCGTAATTTCCAAGTTATCGTAACTCATGAAATACGTAAGGTACCCGATGCGGTTTTTCGCACTAGATACGCATGCTATTTCTTCCAGAAAAAAATTATTTAGTTACAAATAATATTTTCAGAATTCGTATGTACAGGGTCTGGAACAAACTGCCTTTTTTACTAAAATTGTGTTAAGGCCAAAAAACCGCAAATATTTAAAGCTTTTATTTAACTTCACTTGTAAGTTTGTGGGTTAGCTTGTTTGGTTCAAATCTTGTAAGTAATTTTTGAAGCAGTTCTCGTTGTGGGAATTGACTGCGATTTGGTATACATACATAAACCCGATGACAATACAATATTATAAAGTCCAATCGTGAATGTCTTATAGGTGTGTAAAAACATGCTAAAAATTAAAAAATAAAATAACCGTAAAAACAATTCTTGTTATCAGAATTGACTGATATTTCGTATACATACATAAACCCGATGACAATAGAAAAACGAGTAAAGATATTAAGATGCGATTTTCACTGAATTTCTTAAAATTTCTTCAAGGTCTTGCCTATGTTGTTGCCAAGTGTCAATAATTTTCTGAAAATAGTGGGAAAAAAGTTTTTCGAATGCAGATTAAGGGGCTATTTCAAATGGAAGACACTGTATCTATAACACTCATTTAAAAGCCTAATCATTCCCCTTTCTAAAAACGTATAATTTGTTATAACCTTTCAGAATAAAAAACAACAGAAACAACAACAACAAATCTATATTAATTTTATTAGGTACAGCTGAACAAACGCGTTCATTAAATTAATAATACATTACCAACTAAATATGTCCTCCTTTTTCTTCAATACATGTGCGTAGGTGAAAAACAGAATTGGCAAAACATTCTGGAGCATATCTGCGGTAATTGTATTAAAAATATTAACTATGTTATTTGTGAGTTCATTTAAATTTGCAGGAATAGGACTATAGTACCTTTCCTTAATATACCCCCATATAAAAAAATCGGACAGTGTTAAAACAGGAGAATAGGGAGCCTATTCATTGGGGCCAGCTCCACCTATGCAGTTGTTTCCAAAAGTTGTGTTTAATGAATTCCTTGCTGTTACACAAAAGTGAGGTGGGGCACCATCTTGTTGGAAGTATACATCATGCAGTATTCCAATACCTACTAATTGTTTAGTAGGTATTGAGTATTCCCTCTTGTTTCAGTTGATGGTACAAAAAAAAATGTCTAATTTATCTGTATAATTGTTTCCAGTTACAGTTTTCTCTTGGAGAAGGAAAGGTCCATACAGTTTTGGTTTTTGACGAACCACACCATACATTTAACTTAGGGGCATCTCTTTCAATCTCGTTGTAAGCTCTAGGATTTTCCTAGAGCTTACACCCCAAATCCTGTTATGTTTGTTTACTCTTCCACTTTGCGTGAAACTTTGCTTCCTCTGACATTATTAGAATTGTACCCGGTTGATTTCTAAACAGATCTAATAATATCTCACATATAGTATATGCCTTTTCAATAGCATGATTTTCAATTTTTTGTATCTTATATGCTTTAAAGTTAATTACTTTTAGAAGATTATGTACCTTAACCTTTGATATGTTTAAGACTTTTTGTAACATATATTTTATTATTGTTTATTGTTAAAACTTCTATGACTTATAAAATGTCATTTAAAAGATTGTTTTCAGAGCCTCTGTTTTGTCTTTTTTCCTTTCCATTGTCCCAGTTTCTGAAAATTTTCTGACCCAGCGTATGATTGATTTTCGAGTAGGCGAATTTCTTTCAAAAATTGTTCTGAATCTTCTTGTTATTGTAATTGAATTAGTATTAGTGTAGAGCAAAACGGACTGCTCCTTTTCTCTTTGGGTAAACATTTTTGAATCACGTAAATAATTAACAATAATCTGACACTTTTGTCACAAAATGTCAGGTTGAGCAACGTTTCGCCTGAAAGTTTGGGTGACAAAAAACCTAGAGCTTACAGCGAGTTTGAAAGAGGTGCCCCTAAGATAAATGTATGGTGTGGTGCGTCAAAAACAAAAATGTACGAACCATTTTTCTTCGAAGAGAAAAGTTTTTCTAATAAAATTAATGTAGATTAGTTGTTATTGTTGTTACTGTTGTTTGTTCTGAAAGGTTATGACAAATTATACGTTTTTAGAAAGGGGGAGAATCAGGCTTGTAAATGAGTGTTAGAGATACAGGGTGTTCTATTTCAAATAAGCCCTTAGTCTGCATTGCAAAAAACTTCTTTTTTCACAATTTTCAAACAGTTATTGAGACTTGGCCACAACGTAGGCACAAACTTGAAACAATTTTAATAAATTCAGTGAAAACTGCGTGTTAATATCTTTACTCGATTTTGAGTTATAACCTGTTAAAATGTGATACTTTATTTTTTATTATTACCCTATATTATGGTGTCAAATCTAGAATATCTTACTCAGGGTGCCTATAAAAATAATGCTTAAAAGCACAAAATAAAATAAATGAAAAAAAAATAATAAAAAAGTTTTTATTTATAAACTATTGAACTGAAAAGTAAAAAATAATTAAACTTACATGAACACAGAGCATTTAATATTTTCTTAAAAGCTTGAGCTGTGAGGCGTCATCACACTTGAAATAAAGCCTCAAACTTTAAAGAAATTGTTCAAATTTTTAAAAATTTTGTGTTTATGTAAATTTAATTATTTTTTATATTTCAGTTCAATGGTTTTGTTTTTTTTTAATATTCTTATTTTTGCTTTATAAATTGATTTATATGATATACGAAAGAAAGCAATTTCTCATAATTTTCGATATCGGTCCTATTTTAAGAAATTTATTTTTTCGATATATTCTCCCTTAGTCTGACACTTTTTCACAAGGACGAAATTGAACATATGTTTTTTACTTCTTATCTTTAAGAACGTATTATACATTATTTTGAATCATATTCAGCTTACCAATTGCAGTTCTATACCTTCGGTAATTTCAACTTTTTCTTATCCAGATTTGCATTTATCTTTCATCTCCCCTATAGGAAAATAAATTAGGTTAATTAAGGATATACCCCCTAACCTTGTTTTATTTTTTTTTTTTTGAAAAAGTAATTATAAGCGGAAGTGAGGTTTATCAATGCCGATGTTACAGGAAAGAGTGCCCAGTCCATTCTTATAGGCAATAACGGTTCACCACAAAGGCTTAAATTATGAAAGCTGTCATGTTTTCTAAGTCACCTTGTATGTTTGTTTACTTTATTTAAATCCTACATTGATACCTTTTAATTTGTCTTTGGTTGCTATATCAATTTTCTTTTTTTTTTTTTAGTGTCTGTATCTAAAATATAAATTAAAAAATATTTGCTATTTTTCGGAATAAGAAAGTAATCAAATCCGAAATCGATATTGTAAACCGTGTAAATTTTATATATTATGTTTTATTAGAATTACGTTCATATGGCGGGTTGCACAAAGCGTTTAACTAAGCATTAACTAATCAGACGTCTCAGAGTGTGACAGACCACATAAGAGTGTCAACGTCAAAAATTATTCTAAACGTCAGTTAAATTTATTACGTGATTAAAAGTTTTGTGCAACCGGCTATTTGTGTATACAAAATACGCATCAAATACTTGCTAAAACTTTACAAAGATTCGAATTTTCGATCTACTTACATTTTTTAGACCCTCAAAGCAGTTGAGGAGATATTTGCAAAATGTTGGTTCCTTGTCGAGTCAAAAAGTCCGACTTGTCAAAATGCCTATTCTGACATCGCGTCGCCAGAGCCTGCCTTAAAAAAATGTTAATTTTTTCTGAAAACGAAAAATTGTGCATTTTTTTAAACCCAATTGAGCAATGAATACTTATGACTAGTTGGTTCCTTAATGCTAGCCGCCACTGAAGAGGGTTACAGCCTATTTGGACATTACAGAGTCATTCCATTAAGTGGGTCTATGGTAAAAAGTAATCTTATTGCCTCATCACAGTTAATCAGGAAAGAGTAAAAAATTTGTAACTATGGTACTTTAAATAGTTATTGTGATTGGTTTATAATGAAACTATTAAAAATATGCATGTTTCAGTAATAAAACCGGGAATAAACCACACTCTATACGTAAAGCTAGTTAAAAAAAAATGAGATTTAATAGTTCTGTATTATGGAAATAGGTTCCGTGCCGCGAAAATACATGATAATAATGCTATTAACATATATTATTGCTGATGAATGTTTTTTTTGCTTAAAAAGAAAACAAAGTGTGTCCCTCGTTTTTGAGTAGGTGATTTATTTTCGTTTTTGCGCCTAAATTTATAAGTATTTTTTTATTGAGGGGAACTGGACAGATAAAGAAACATATCCCCTCTCTCTCTCCTCACAGTTTCTTCTACTTGTTTGTAGACACTGATACATTCCCTTATTCCTCAAATCAGTTTTCTCCAAGGACTTTATAATCTATATAGAATTTTGTTACGGCATTTCCTTTTTATTTTAAAGGGTCTATTCCATAATCTTACAACTTGGTCGTCTCTTAAAATTTGGTTTACGTGAAGGGGTATATGCATTTTAATTAAGGTTTTATCGCAGTTTTATTAACAACTTATCATTTTGTTACAGTTACAACGCCAAATCCCCCTCCAAGACCGTGGATACCTTTGGCTAGACCCACAGCAAATCGACCAGCTTGTAAGTATACAATTGTAGCATATGTATGTTAATTAGCAGAAATAGGAAGGATACTTTTATTTTTTATCGGGCTACAAACAAGCCTGTAATAAAAAAACTTGTAAAGCCGTTCGTTCATTGTGTTTAATTTTCTTATATTATTTGTTTCTGCTTGTTAGTTTTGCGTAATCAAGATATAAGGCCGCTGTCTCAAACTGTGGGACGCGCTCCCCTAGGGGGACTTCCAAGATACACAGCGGGGCGCCGAATAAATGAACTATAATTATTTTTTCAAATTTTTATTTCAAATTTAAATTTTTAATAATATAATCATAACGAAAGCAAAAAATCTAAAATAGATTTTATATAATATTTGTAAGGGCATAGAACTAAGAATGTGCCTGGTTTAAAGTTCATAGCCTGTCCAGGTTTGGTTTCATAGAGATAGACATACTATATTTAGAGTTTGTTTCGATATTTGGACTTTAAAGCAGCTAAAATGAAAATAACTTTCACAAAGTAAGGAGTGAAAAAAGGTAAGAGTAGCCGAATTGTTTCTGTTTTAATAAGAGAAATATACAAGACAGGTCACTCCAAAAATTTCTTAGTGCCTTACCAAAAATTGATTTTTTTGTGCCGCTTGAAGAAAGATTAGAAATCAGTTGCTCTTTTTGCAGAAATGTTCCGGTAGTTGTAATTTGAACTTAGAGAATTAGAGAGAAGAGACGAAAGAGACCCTCTCTCGTCTCATCTCGTCTCCTCTCGTTTCTCTCGTGACATAAAATTTCAAAAACTATTCCTATTTTGTTAACAGACGATATAATATTAACATTAAAAGCTTGATATTTAATTTTTTAATAAGAGGGTAATTTTTAATTATCTAAAATCTAAAAACTAGAAGAAAAAACGATTTATGAATAGTAAATGTCAATTCTAAAAATGTGTAATTATTTTTTAAAGAATTTTCAGATTTAAATTTGAAGCATTCCTCAATTTTTTTTTCAATTTTGTTGGCCTCTTGTACTTACTGCACTTGAGAATGAACTTTACTATCTCTTATAAAAGACCCAACAAACCACTACTTCAGAAATTTTGCCGTTTTTACAATAAGCCGCGCATATTGATGAAAATAATGTGTTATTTTTTTTTATTGTTTTAAAAATTTGTTGCAAGGCGATTTCGCAAATGGTATTTTTAAATAAAATCGGTTTTGGTAAAAATGATATATAGCACAGCAAGTAAAAAAAGCAACCACTCTTTCGCTTGTCAAAATTTTAAAAAACATGAGGTTTTTCTGTCATTTTTCGAAAATGTGACAAAATCAATTTGAAAATATTCGTTCGATCTGAGTTGATGAAGCTAGTTTTTTTTTAATTGATTAAGAGGATAGAAACGGTAAAACGTGTCGAATTTTTAACGTCTTATTAACCGTAACCGAGAAGAACAAGATGCCCCGACTAAAATTATGTTGTTTTTGTTAAGATTATCGGCTAGTCAGTATTATTTATTTATTTTTTGCTGTTTGTTATAACATTTAGTTAAATTTTATTTTATATTTTTTTCAAAAAACAAAATTGTGTTTTACCGAGGTTTTTTCAGATTTTCACGTTTCAGGGTCCCTTTAGATGCCGGAAAAAACTTATTTCATATATCTCAATTTCGTCGGTCTGATCGCGGCGTTGCTAAAAAATTACTTATTCGATTTATTTCAAAATTTGAGCAAAAATTAAGCTTCATATGGGGATGACCGTGTAAAATTTTGGTAAAAATCTAATATGTCGAACTAAAATTGCGGCCTACTGAAATGTAAAAAAAAAATATTGCTATAAAACTACTTGTTCAATTTACCTCCGATGTTGCACAAAAATCGAGTATTACGTAGGAATCAACTGGTAAAATGTTGGTACGAATCGAAAATGGCTGCTTAATATAATATTTAAAGATTTAGCCTGAAAAACTACTTAATATATTGATTTCAAATTCTGTGCAAAAATTAATTGTGGTATAGCGATAGATGAACTGGTAAAATTGTGGTACGAATTCAAGATGGCAGAACAAAATGGCGGCCAGGTTTTCATATCTTCACGTTTTAGCGTCTCTAGACGCCAAACAGCAATTCACGACTTTGCTAAACACTGCTTACCCGATTGGTCCTTTTGGTCAAACATTATGGTACAAATTCAAGATGGTGAAACAATATGGTTGCAAAATAAATTTTTCAAACAATCAATATAAATAAATCTTAATCAACGAATCCAATATTATGGAACAAAATGGCGCACTTCACTACTCCTAATAAAAGGAAACTAGTGACGAAGGATGCGTTTTTGAAGGTTAACTGTCATATTTGGTATGTGGCGTAACATCCGGCTCGGTGGCTAGACTAATAAGGTTTTTGTCGGTTACCCACAGCGACCTGTCTCACTGCAGATATCGTGAGATTTATATTCAGCAGCAGAATCAAGAATTTAAATACACTCCGATTTCCTCTTAAGTTACAGACATGCTCAAAAAGCTTAATCTTGTCATTTACTTCGCTTTTTACTTCCGTCCGTAAAGTCGTCATCAAATATTATTGTTTTGGTACAGTTTAGTTGGGGTTCGATTGTTTATTATTAACTAATAACGTTGGCATGAGATAAATATTTTGTACTGCACGAGACAATTATTACAATATTAGTATGAATAGTAACATTGTTTTAATTCTAGAACCCCCCCCTTGTCGCCCGTACATAACCCATAAAATTTAGCGTCAACTGACGGATTGATGCTAAATTGTCTACATAGATTACATATTTTACGTCGTTGACTGTTATTTACAAAAAACGTAGTTAATGATTATTGACATCAGTGACGTATTTAAGGGGTTGGGGGAATAGGCAAATCCTCCCTCAGAGCTAATAACCCAAGCAGAAATTATTTTATAAAGAAAACATTACGACAAATGTTCCTCGCTCAAGAAGAGTGAGGATTTTTTTCTGCCGCTGAATTTCATAGATATTACCTTAGAGTATGTATTTGCCTGAGGGTGTTTTGCTTATGTCATGTTAACTTTTTTCATAGCCAAATATTTGACACTCAGAAGAAGAGACTTAGCATTAGATTGAATAATTTACACTTTCTCATAACTTTATTATAATTTCAATTTTAGTTATTCGTTATTGTTTTTTACTTTTACACTCTTCATTTTGTTTTGCTTCAATTTGGTCGTCCAAACTCAGTTATTGCTTATAAAATCGTTTCCATTTTTAAGGTATATTTACTGTGATGTGCTACAACGTTCTTTGTGATAAATATGCCACCCGCCAGATGTACAGCTACTGCCCGTCCTGGGCGCTCAATTGGGACTATAGGAAAAAGGGTATACTTGAAGAGATTCAGCATTATGCCGCTGACATCATTAGCTTGCAAGAAGTTGAAATGGATCAATTTTACAATTTTTTTATGCCAGAACTAAAGGTATGGTATTTTATACAGAGGTTTCCAACTATTTAATACGGTGTTTTCATTTATATTTTGACATCAACCTTCAGTTTAAATTATAGATAGATAGAGGAACAGTGGGGAAAGAGAGAAGTGGAAGAAGAAGAGGAAAATACTGTACTTTTAGTTTTAATTTATTTTGTTTCTGTTTATACAGGGTGTAGCGTTTTTCTTGGAACTGTTATGAAATTTCTTATTTTAAATAGGATACCCTATATATTTTTCAAGTTTGATTGATAGCGCGTTTAAAGACGAGTTTAACGATATATATTAATAAGGGTCTGTAACACACAATTCAGATTTATGGGCTTTTTCCTCAATTTTGCACTTATTTTGTAATTAACATAATTAAAACAGCTTTAAACTTTTTTAATTTTTATTAGAGCCAAAAAATAGATTTGCAACCTAATACTCAAGTTTTAAAGTTAAAAAAACTTACAACGTTGCCATGTTTCGCGTGTCGTAATTTTTTATTTTTTTTAAATGCTGTCCCCTGTATATTACATCAAATATAAATAGAAAAATAAACAACGATAAAAACGATATGGGTCTACGACCTACGTTTCGAACTTATTCACGATCATCTTCAGCATGTAAGTTTTTTTTAACAAACTATACTTTACTCATCTTAATTTATACATCTTTGTACACCTCCAGTTTTAAGCAAGCGTACATTTCCACAAGTTTTCATCGCTTTTGCTACACCCTGATTGTCTAAAATTTCTTTACGTATTTTTTGCTTAGATTGCTCAATATTTTGGCATCTATATTTATACAGCATATATTTTAAAATTCCTCAAAAAAAAATCCGAGGGGTTAGATCAGGGTTCCTAGGAGGCAAGGAAACATTTCCTTTGGTTCTTATAAATGGTGCAGTCTTATTGTCTATAACTGAAGTGAATAATATTATTTTTCAACTGGATTATACAAATTAATTTATAAACAATATTTTTGTTAAATTCATTGGCTTCAATAAAATAATTCCTAGCCCCCAAAGAACCCCGACCTTGCCTCATTGAATTACGTTTTATGGGAACTTTAAATTTGAAAGATAACTGAAGAGTAGTTCTGTATTCAAAGGGTTAAAACATTGTAGAAAATTACACAATGCATTTCTCAGAACGGGGAAGACGTGCAAAACTTGCTTTAGTTTTTTTTAAATATTTTACAGTTGTTTATTCTTTTGCTATCTAATTTAAAGAATTATTTTTAGGTTTTTCATATTGTTTTATCATTAATAACTGTAGGTTTAATATGGTTTCCTATGATGCCAATGTTAGGCCAAAATATCTGAATTATTGTACGATTACAATAGACAAGTTTATTGTTTACAAAAATTCAAACTTTTCGTCGTATACTGATTCTAGTTAATAACACTTTTAAGATAATAGACAAGGGTGAATTAAATATTTATTTTTTGTTATGGAAAAATCTTAGGTGGTTAAGATGATTGTCAATAAGTCTGAACGGTGAATCGTAGGTAGACCCATATTGTTGTATATCGTTGAAGTCGTTGTTTAATTCTGTATTTAAATTTAATATAATATACAGAGGGTTACATTAAAAATATGTTATACATTATGATATACGAAACAGGTAACGTTTTTTAATTTTGAAAATTGAGTATCAGACTATAAATAGAAAGAACTTATAACTTTACTTTGGCGCTAGAGTATAATTTAAAAAAGTTTAAAACTACTTTAATTCTGTTAATTTGAAAATAGATAAAAAACTGAAGAAAAATGTCAAAAAAATCGGTTCTCTTGCAGAGTCATACTCATACATATAATATAATATACAGAGGGTTACATTAAAAACATGTTATACATTATGATATACGAAACATGTAACGTATTTTAATTTTGAAAATTGAGTATTAGACTATAAATAGAAAGAACTTCTAACTTTATTTTGGCGCTAGTATAATTTAAAAAAGTTTAAAACTACTTTAATTCTGTTAATTTGAAAATAGATAAAAAACTGAAGAAAAATGTCAAAAAAATCTTTTATATTGCAGAGTCATACTCATACATATCGTTGAACTCATCATTAAACACGCTATCATAGTCTATAATAATGTGTAGAATGTTCTCTTTAAAATAAGAAATTTTCAAAAGAAACAAAGAAATATTTGTCCTTTATAGTTTTCCAGATAAGGGGATAGATCACATAATTTTAGACACCCTGTATATAAAGTTCACGTGTCACCTTTATGACACCTCGCCTTGTCATACAGAGTCAGGAGTCAGTGTATTGGGAAGTTAATACTCATTGCAGTTAGATTCGTGCACATGGTTCAAAAACTGAAACAAAATGACAAGGCCAAAAGTAGCCTTAAGTCTATTGCTGCGGTTTAAGAGCCAATAGATAGAAGTAATAAAAGTATAGTAATTAAGTCGACGATTGGTATTATTTTTCAAAAAGTTTAAAGGTAAAAGAAAATACTCAACTTAAAATCAGTCCGTTATCTTTAATTAATTTAAATGTTTTGTTTCCCTTTCAGGCTCAGGGTTACCATGGTATTTACTCGCCAAAGTCGCGAGCCAAACATATGGCTGAATCGGAAAGAAAATATGTCGATGGTTGTGCGATATTTTATAGGACATCAAAGTAAGTAAATGTAACCAAACAATGTCAAATATCATTCAGATTTATATTCTCGAGCAATTGGTTTTTGAGTTTCTTGTATTGGCGAACACATCATCTAAATGAACTAGATTTTTCTTCATCTGCACGTCTCAAAAACGAACGTGCATGCCACAAATTCTCAATTATCCACAAACGTTGTTTCAAACATGTGAATTATCAATAGACTTTTCAAATCGTATTTATGCTTAGTACTCACACTAAATGTCTATACTGAATCACAGTGATTTGTACGACAATGCTGATTTTTAGTATTTTTTAAGGCGTTCGATTATCCATTGAACATAACAAATAGAAGTATTGCAAATTACATTAATTAAAAAGTAAGCACTATTCATTCAAGATAGAAAATTCGCTATAAAAAGTAAGGGTAGCTCTCAATTTTCGAACAACACTTTAACAGGCATTGTTGCCGACGATTTGAGCATTATACTACACCAATTTATCATTACTTTAATGATGTTTAAACATTACTTTGGAAGGGGAAATTCATGACTAGAACTTGCGAACATTAGTTTTTATCTGCAAACTGGACATATGGTAGCGTAACACAAAAAACTTGCACAAAAGAGGATGCTTAACATTTCGAGCTTTCTAATGATCCTAAATGTAAAGCGGTATAATAATCTTTATGGTTTTTGTCATAAGATTTTCCAGGATTTCGGGAAAGTACTAAAAAGCAAAATGAACAAAAATAATTATTTACCCCATAAATAAAGCGAGCGTCTTAATACAATATTATCGCTACGCTAAGGAAGATAAATAAGTCATTCGGACAAAGTTAATGATTTACTTACATAATTACGATTAAGGGCGGATTTAAGTTAGGTTTAACCTAAACCTGAAGTTTAATTCTGGAGTTTAAACTTCAAGTTGAGTTTCAACTAACTGGTAAATCTGTAAAACCGCCAAAATGTAAGGCAATATTTTTTATGTTTTGGAAAGGTTACAACTGATTATCACAATAACATGTTGAAGCCATGAATTTTCCCTGTGAAACTGAATTTCAAGCATCAAAAAATAATATTTTTTTATGGAAATATTATAAATTGGTTCGCGGGGCGCATTCACAACTTTTAGATTTTTCTCTCTACTGAAGCTGTAAGTGGATAAAGAATAACTATAGTTTCTGATCGATTTATCTCAGAAACTACCACATTTAGGATAAAAATCGTGGACTATTTTTGGTTCATGATATCCTCATAATTGCTCTATGTACACTGCCATACTAAGAAAATACACCTATTTGTCGACCTTTTTTTATTCTATAATAAATAATTAGGTACATTTTGTTAACTTAATTCATGTATTACCCTTACTTGTCTACTTTTACGAAAGGTCTGTATAAAACCACTAAAATGTGTCATATTTTAAAACTTCTGTTTTGTATTTAGGACAAATTGTCTTAGGAGGGTATTACAATATTTAGGCAGATATTGGCAAACAAATAATTTCTGTAATTCAATGTTCACTTTGGCTAGTTCTAAAAGAGCTAACAAACAGGTACAGGGTGGTCCACTTAAGATGCTCCTATATTTTATCTCAATAAATAAGACACTGAGAAAAAAAAAGTTAAATACAAAAAGTATTTGACCCTAAGTATATTTTTTATTTATAATATTTTTATGTATACAGGGTGTTCCATTGTGCCAGGACAGTAACCAACCTTTTTCTTTTTAATGAAATGGTATGAATATTTTTAGAAATTCTAATTCTACGCTTGATTTTGAGTATTTTTTGTCATCATAGTGTACGAAATTTTGAGTAGTTTTTGAGAAAAATTAACTTTTCTAATTTTTTTCGGAATAACAGGTTTTTGGAAAAATGTGATTTTTTCACACTTGAAGACTAAAATTGTGAATTTTGGTTATGGATCCATAGGAGTGGTTAATATTTAATACTCTGACCTATTAAGAGCGAAAATCCATTATACAGGGTGGTCACAAATGACCATCAAAAAAAAATGTTTCTGTAACTTAAAAAACTTAATTTTTTTAAATAGGACACCTTGTATTTAGCACTTTTATTATGTTTAGGATTTAATTCTGCATCATTACATATATGTAGTTTATATTCCAAAAATTAGTAGTTTAGAAGTTATGACCAATTTTCTATAATAATTCAGGTATTTTTGTTAAAAATCTAACTAAACCTAAATAATATCCTATTCTAAGTTTTTTTTAACATTATAATTAAATTTAACATTAAATCAACAAGTAATGCAAGAAAGAAAGTAACTAATTACTTATTACAAAACATTTTCGACATAACCCCCCCGTCTTTGGCAATACAAGTAGTATAATATTACGGTTACGGTTTTAATTTTCGCAATAATAGCATTTCTAAACGCGTCTTAATTTTACAAGATATCCATGGAAAAACAAAACTAGTAAAATTGTTGCCTGGACACCAATAAATACACAGTTTTTATATGACATTTAGTTGCCTCTAACTCTTTTTAAAGAAAAAATGGCTTTATACAGTGTCCAAGAGCGTTTAAATCTTCATGAATGTTACATAAGAAATAATAAGAGTCCAGCACCTCCCCTGCGGTAGTATCGGTTGTTGTATCCTGCAAGACGGGTACCCACGAAACATTTTTTCACGAATTGATCGTGATCTTGAACGCGGAGTGGTAATCAATAAACAAAAACGGCGTTTAAAAATTGTCCGAACAGAAGAAAAGCAATTAGAAATTCTCCTGTATTTTGAAGAAAACAATGAAAATTCGCAAAGAGATGCATCCCGAGATCTACCGGGAATTAATAAGACGAGTGTTCAAAGAACTTTAACTGATAATAACTACTATCCGTTCAAATTTTTACCAGTTCAGGAATTATCCCAACAGGACTTTCAAATAAGGCTTTTTTATTGTTCTCTCACCATGTTGAAACTGACATTTTTAAAAATATTTTATTTACCGATGAGGCAATTTTCAATACGGCCAGCATGTTCAACCGAAAAAATACTCATTACTGGTGTAACTCAAATGAACATCGTGTAAAAGAAAT
The DNA here is from genome assembly GCA_030620095.1 of Kuschelorhynchus macadamiae. Classification (NCBI taxonomy): domain Eukaryota; kingdom Metazoa; phylum Arthropoda; class Insecta; order Coleoptera; family Curculionidae; genus Kuschelorhynchus; species Kuschelorhynchus macadamiae. The sequence continues at coordinate 259,228 of JAUTXW010005489.1, forward strand.
GAAAAAACAGGATCGGAGAAGTGTTTATGTGTGGTGTGGTATTATCCGTGATCGAATAATAGATCCAGTATTTTATGACTTTGTTCTGAATGGTGAGAGGTATTTAAAGAACGAAATATTTCCGTTAATTGACAATCTGCCGAACGATATTAAAGAATGGCTTGTTTATCAACAAGATAGTGCTCCATATCACACTGTAGTGCCTGTTAGAAATTGTTTGAATCAACGGTTTCCATTTTGGATTGGTCGGTACGGTACCATAGATTGGCCAGCGAAGAGCTCCGGCTTAACACCCCTGGATTTTTTTTATGGGGCAACCTAAAAAACGAGGTTTATAAAAATAGGTGTAATACTGTTCAAAATTTAAAAAGGAGAATTAGGCAAGAGGTAGAAAGACTTAATGCGACCGACACGGTTAGAAATGCTATTGCAAGAATTGAAACTATGTATGCTACTTGTATTGCCAAAGACGGGAGTTATGTCGAAAATGTTTTGTAATAAGTAATTAGTTACTTTCTTTCTTGTATTACTTCTTGATTTAATGTTAAATTTAATTATAATGTTAAAAAAAACTTAGAATAGGATTTTATTTAGGTTTAGTTTTTAACAAAAATACCCGAATTATTATAGAAAATTGGTCATAACTTCTAAACTATTAATTTTTGGAATATAAACTATATATATATGGAATGATGCAGAATTAAATCCTAAACACAATAAAAGTGCTAAATACAGGGTGTTCCATTTAAAAAAAGTTTTTTTAGTTACAAAAACATTTTTTGGTGGTCATTTGTGACCACCCTGTATAATGGATTTTCGTTCTTGATAGGTCAGAGTATTAAATATTAACCACTCCCATGGATCCATAACCAAAATTCACAATTTTAGTCTTCAGGTGTGAAAAAATCACATTTTTCCAAAAACCTGTTTTTCCGAAAAAAATTAGAAAAGTTAATTTTTCTCAAAAACTACTGAAAATTTCGTATGCTATGATGACAAAAAATACTCAAAATCAAACGTAGAATTAGAATTTCTAAAAATATTCACACCATTTCATTAAAAAGAAAAAAGTTGGTTACTGTCCTTTCACAAATGGAAAATATTATAGATAAAAATATACTTAGGGTCAAATACTTTTTGTATTTAACTTTTTTTCTCAGTGTCTTATTTATTGTACTGTACTGTATTGTACCCTGTACAATTAAAAACTGGCATACTTCCTAATTTGTCTGAGATCCAGTATTTGAATAACATCGGAAACCTAACGCAGTAAAAAGGAGCAATCAATGATATTTAAAAAACCTTTCCCTGTACCAACAATATCAGTAGAATTCGACGGGTGGTATCAAGGAAATAGTTTTTTAGATGACACGGCGCACAGTGATTGAAGTTTTGCTCTAGGCATAGTGTTGACCTAGTCCTAACATGTCAAAATTATGGATTTTGGAATAAAAGCAAAATTTTACCTCTATTTGATATTAGATATGTCGTGTATAAACCAGAATGTAAGTAATGGAGGGAGGAGAGAGAAAAATAAAAACTCACTCATCACTGTAGCTGTGGTGTGGATCAACCAGATTATACAAACTTCGTCTCATTGATAAGATATAATTAGTTCTAAGGTACGATGCAGTCCTAAATAGTTACACGTTGTTTTAGTCACCTGTTTATGCCTAAATCGTACAAAATGAGGTATAGAGGAACGATAATTTTTTTTATCTAGTGAATTTAAAAAAAAACTTAAAAATTTTTTGAATAATATGTTATAATTTAGTTTAGTCGATTCAGTTTTGACTGCAAATAAATGTATATGTAATTTATATGACGTATTTTAATTTTTCTTGCAACTTGTGTAATTTCTAGCTATACTGTCCTGATTCTTTTTATCCGATTTCCAGATTTACCTTAGTTAAAGAACATTTAGTAGAATTTAACCAATTAGCCATGGCGAATGCGGAAGGTTTAGAACATATGTTAAATCGAGTAATGCCAAAGGACAACATTGGTTTAGCAGCACTGCTGCAAACAACTGAATCTGCGTGGGATAATGGTAAGAGAAAACACTTATTTTAGTTTATAGACTAGACATATAATAATAATATATTATTTTAACAAAAACTTATATATATATATATATATATATATATATATATATATATATATATATATATATGCACAGAGTGTTAGGAGTTTGACTACAAATATTTTAAAATGTGATATTATGGACCATTTTGATTAAAAAATGCTTAAATAACATAGGTTCAATTCTTTACCATTTTTGAGAAAAACGACCTTAAAGTTGTATTTTGTTTTATTAATTTTTAAGCACATCGTTAACACATTTATTAATTTGATTATGTATAACATTTAATTATATTATTTTCTACAAAATACCTACTAGTTTTTTATTAATAAAATATCTAAATGACCTAAATTTAAAAAGTAAAAAACGAATAAATTGTTTTATTTTACCGGGAAAGATATCCTAACAGGAGGTGTCCTAATGACAGAATAACACCCGAAACGAGGAACATATTTTAGTCCTAGTGGAGGCAAACCCCTGGAGGGTTCTCCGAAAAAACCAAGACCACGAAAATTTTACTTGAGACATACTGACAACCGATGAATGTTGTTTTACGAGAGATGGGATTTTAAATTTATCATAACACTCATACCTGGGCTCAAGAAAATGAACACACGATTCAAAAAGGTCAATTTGAATACCGGTTTTCAATAAATATTTGGCCTGGAATAATCCACAGTCGGTTAATGCAACCTTTTGAGCTACCAAGGCGTTTAACAGGAGAGGCCATTTTTTAACACGTTCGCTGGCAGCGACTCCCATGGGAGTCATTCGGTTATCATCGGCAGTTGCCGGCGACTCCTATGGGAGGCCATCGAATAATATTCTAGAATTCAGTTTGAAACAAGACGGCACAGGCGGTGGTCATTTTTACGCTTTATCGGCATATTACGTAATCACTGGAAACACGTGGTTCGTGAATACAATTCGAGGTTTTTCGTTTATTTTGCACTAAACACTAACTTGTTATAGGAATAATTTGCGGTAGTTTTTACCTGAACTGTGCTGTAGTGCTGTGCAATTTGGATTAATTTGTTTGTTTGTGTGACTTTGTAATTAAATAGACAAAATGGACGACAGTGCCGGGCCATCTTCAAAACGCCCACGTGTTGCAAATTTAAAAACAAAAATTAGTGACGAGGAACATCGTTATATAATTGAAAACGAACTCAGTGAAGATGACTGGGATTTTAAATCTAGTGGATCGGAATACTTGCCCTCTGATAATTCCGAATCCGAGAAAGAGCAGATTTTAGAGCCGAATTCACCACATCAAGGGAGGTTTGACCGCATACCTGTAGATGAACCCGATCAAGATGCGAAGATAGACAATGCACGTACCAAAGACTTGAAATGGTCGGATAATTCATTGCCGCCTAATGAAATGAAGAAAATAGCATTTACAAAAACACGTGAATTATTAGTTCCAATACCTGGAGACAGCCCTATGGACTTTTTTGACCTGTTGTTTGATGAAGATTTTCAAAATTTTATTGTGAACGAAACAAACAATTATGCTGTTTCGGTATTATTTACCAGTTCATCTGAGCAATCACGTATTACCTCGTGGAAAGATTTGACTGTTGAAGAATTTCGGGTATTTATAGGCCTTCTTCTTCATATGGGAACGATACAACTGCCAAACTTACAAGATTATTGGAAAACAGATCGGCTGTTTAGCCTGCCACTTTTCAAGGAACAAATGAGTAGAAACCGATTTCTTTTGATACTAAGATGCCTACACTTTTTTACTGAACCGGTTGGTACAAAACCAAGTGACATTCTACAAAAAATAAGACCTGTGATTACATACTTCAATAACAAAATATCATCAGTTTATTACCCAAGCAAAGAACTCTCATTGGATGAAAGCATGATGTTGTGGCGTGGACGATTGGCGTTTAGACAATATATCAAAAATAAATGCCATAAATATGGCATCAAGCTATATATGCTAACCGAACCAGATGGTACCATACTTAAATTTGTTATATATACTGGTTCAAATGATGTAGAACTAGGTGGAATAGAGCATGCGTCTAAGGTTGTAATGTCACTGATGGAAGGCATGTTGAACCAGGGCCATGCTTTATACATGGACAACTATTACAACAGTTGTTCGTTGGCGAAACAACTATTAGAAAAGGGGACTTACTGCACTGGAACACTCAGGGCTAATCTTCGAAATAACCCAAAGGAAATCTCGAAAGGAAAACTAAAAAAGGTAGAAAACATATCTGTATTCAGTGAGGGCGTTCATGTTGGAAAATGGAAGGATAAGCGACCTGTAATGTATATTTCAACCGAATTTGATAATCAGTTGGTTACACTAAAAAATAAAAGGGGACAGGAAGTATCCAAACCAGAAACAATTGTTCAGTACAACAAATTCATGTCTGAAATTGATCGCCAAGATCAGATGCTAAGTTATTATCCATGTGATCGTAAAACCATTTGTTGGTACAAAAAATTGTTTATTCACACTTTACAGCTTCTTTTGATCAATTCACATAAATTGTACCAACAGTATTCTGGAAGTAAAAAAATGCCTTTCTACGATTTTAGAATCGCAATAATAAATGGATTACTTCCAACAAGAATCGCAAGTTCTAGAATTTGCCATCCATCAACTTCACGTATACAACACAAAATTACCACTATATCTGAAAAGTGTAAAGGTACAGCAGACAGTCAAAGAGTGAAGCGTAAAAGATGTAGGTTGTGTGCAAAAAAAGGAAAGGGAAGAAAGCAAACCATCTATCACTGCGAGGATTGTCAAGATAAACCTGGACTTTGTGCTAACTGTTTCCACGAGTATCATGAATCTTTATAAAATGTTTGTATTTGTTCTTGTATTATTATATTTTACATAAATAGTTCAACAATTACGTATATACAAGGTGACTCCCATAGGAGTCATTGGCACACGGCACCAAATTCGAAGACTAGTGCCGACTCTTATGGGAGTCATTTTTTATTTATTTATTTTTTTCTGTTTTTGCCCTGCAATCACAAAATTAATAGAGTTTGCATACTTTACTAGCTATGAGATATCAAAATTTCATAAAGGCACAATTTGGCTAACCACATCCAAGTCGGCAGCGAATGTGTTAACTAATGACTTGCCCACTCTTTTAGAAGATATTCCTTTAGCTCAGTGTGCCAGTGGCTGGTTTCTTCATAATGGAACTCCTGCCCACATTCATAGAAATGTGTTACAATATCTGGATAATACGTTTGATAATAAGTGGATAGGGCGAAATGCAGCAAAACCTAGAAAATGGTCTCCGAGGTTACCAGACCTTAACCCCCTTGATTTTTATTTTTAGGGACACATAAAAACATTAGTGTATAATAGGGTTGAAATTGAAACTGGAGATGACCTTAAAATCCGTATTTTTGCTGCAGCGGAACAAATTAGACAAAGACCTAACTTTTTTCAATCTGTTCAAAAAAAATTGACTTTGGCGTATTCGTGCATGTTTAAATAGTGGCGGTAGTCATTTGCAGCATTTACTTTAAGTTTTTAAAATACTTTTTTTAGTGTGTGAGTTACGTTCCTAGTGCTATAAAATAATATGTTGGTCAGTTCATATTCTTTATTAATTTTTGGAAACTAATAAACTAAATTACGGTTGATTTAATAACAGGTTTTTACAATTTTTTTATACACGGCTATATTATGCTAACAAACCACAATTTATTAAAAAACTAGTTTATAGTGCAATGTCATAAAACACATTTTGCACATTTCGAAATAAATGCGAGTAAGACATCCAGATTTAAAACGCAATATGCACAGTACTTCATATAGTCTCAGTTCGGTGGTATTAACTGTATTGTTAATACGACTAGTTAATCCAGTTTGCTATGATTTTATAATAAAACACATGTTATATAGACTTCTTTGTTTCCGTTATATTTGCACGTGTACACAACCCTCTAAGTTTTCAATATTTTGTGTTTACAAGGTTTGCGAAACTCCTGTATTCACTATGATACTATTCATATTTAGTAACAATAAAAGAAGTACTAAATTTGTATAATACTAAAATAAGTAACTATATATGGGTTAATCTTCTTGAATTATTTACTTGAATTCAACGATAGATTGATAAAGTCTGTAGTTATTGAGCCTATGCCCATTTGAAAAGAAGAGGTCAGGGAAAATCAACTAGTTACTGAAAATATTCTTGGAATCACACATGGTTATTCCAAGTATTTAAGCAGAAACAAAAATAGATAAAAGATGTAAAATTTGAAATATTGTTCGGTTTTCCAATAGTAATGAAAATAATCAAATGATAAAAAAATAACACAAAATAATTGCTTAAATTTTCTGTTTATTTGACTACGTTTACATAGATGTGTAAATTCAGTTAGGTTAAATTTTAATTAATTAGCAATAAACATTTTTGTCACAAGAAAAAAAAATATGAAAAACTATTAAAAAAGAGATCAGTCTAAAAATTCTAAACATAAGTAGAAGTGGCGTCCAAAAGTTGTAGATTAATATATCAGATTATATACGTTTTAGTCTACTATGTAACTAAAGGAGATCTACCTTTTTAGCATCTCCAGAGGCGCAGTTCATATCTCAACCGATTTTGGTATGCACTGCCCATATCCATTGGGATCCTGAATTCTGTGATGTTAAACTTATCCAAACGATGATGTTAAGCAACGAGCTCAAGTCCATATTGGAGGAATCTGCTCAAACGTTAAGAGCTAACAATGTCAATATATCAGATCCTAGCAATATCCAGTTGGTAAGTATGCTTTTTTCTATCATAAGTTTTCCGCTCTATCTTTACAAATTTGTTATAGCTCATATACATGTGAGTGAAATAGGAAAGATGTAATAAGAAAAGCCAAAATCATGTCTACATTCATAGTGAAAATTTTAAAATAATTTAAACTTTGAAAACTATTAAAGAATAAGATAAAAATTCCCTGATATCAAGAAATCGACACAGTGCTCTTAATAGAAATTAGAGGAGACAAAGTATTACTACGTTTTATAACAAATTAACAATCTTTAATGCGAACTGAAAAGTATGAGAAACATTTTGAATCTAAAACAAAAAATATTTCTGTATAGGTTGATCTACTCTTGCAACTTATATTGCAGTCTCTCTCTATTTAATTGTAATTTAATTATTTACTGCTAAATCTTATTTCTAAAACATTTGTGTTATATACATCTAGTTGATTACGATAGTGGTTACTGAGATATGTGACCTAAAATAAAATCGACTCCGTCATCAGTATAGGCAAAGTTCACTGAATTCCATAATCTTTTTATTTTTAAATCTACATCTACTTTTTAGTTATTTGTACCAAATTGATTGCTATATTAGTTCTTGAGATATTGTTTACATAACATTTTTGTTTGGTGTGTGTTTTCTGAGCCATCAGGATATTCCTATGATGTGTGTCTAAGATATTTTTAAACAGATATTTGGTCCATACATACAATAGGCTTACTTAACTATAATAGGTTTATCAGTGTTATATTTGAATTTTCTTCTAGTGCTTCAATTTAACCTTCTTAATCTATACATCATAATAATAAGTTAGCAATTCTAGATCTGGTTGTAAATTTTATTGAAAAAAATTGTCGAAAAATAAATAAATTGTACATTTTTGAAAAAAGCATCCTTCCTTTGGGAAGTTTTTGCAATTTCGGAATATCAGTCAGACAGCTAGAATACAAATTCTTTTGGTTCTATGTATGTTTTTAAAGTATAAAAATAATAGATACTTACCATTTGTTAATTGCCTTGCTATATCAGGATCAACTGTTATCTCATATCCTTTTAAATTTATTTGGACCATAATTATTTATCCATAATTTGAGTGAAATGTGAATTTTTTAAATAATACAAAAGGATCCACATCCAAATTTGGCCCAAAACACTTTTAAAACGTTTAATGTTTTGAAAATAAATGCGCATTTTGGAAAGTCAAATTAAGTATTATTTTCGCTAAGTCCAGTATTTTTAAGGTTAATCCAGACATATTGTATTTGAACTATAAAATGACAGTATATCCGTCGGAATGAGTTATGTACAATTACATTTTATATATCGTAAACAGTACTCTTGATACATCTATTTAGCAACAATGATTTTATAGGTTTTATTTTCAATTTTATCAGTATTGTCAATATCGGTTTATCCATTATAAGTCAATGATTATGAGACCAGAATCTTCAGTCGGGTTAGATTGAACTTTGATTGTCATCTAAATAGAGGCGTACTTCCCTGTTTTTAAAATCCATTATGTTTTACGAGCTGTAATCAAATTATATAATTTTGAAATCTAGAAAACAGAAACTACACAATCATCGAAAACAAATTTAGAATTATATTTTTAAAAAAATCAGCTTTTGCTATCACGTGTTAGTCTCTTTTTTCAAGTCTTAAACGGAAAAAATCGTTATGAGGATTTTTTTAGACAAGGATTCAGTAGGTAATTTCTTATTAAGTTCCTTTACATATTCGTTTTACCCAAGTACCCTGGAGGAAGTCATTAACACATATAAATAGTGTTTTCTTTATTTTTGTAGACAGAAGTAAGGATTAAGGGGAGAATTTCCGATTTAATTCCTTTACATATTCGTTTTACCCAATTCCCCTGAAATTCCTTAATAAGGATTCATTCCTTTTGTCTAAAAAAGTGAAACATAACACAATTTATTTAACTACTAAATAACTTCATGCTAAACTATAGAGGATCATATTTTACTATTCCTAATAAGAGGTAGGATTACTTAATAAAAAAGGACTCTCCGGGTAAACGAAATATACCGATTTTTTAGACAATTTAATAGGCCGCTATTTAGTTTCAGCGTGTTACATCCGTAACAATATTTCAACTTAGGTATGTCACACTTGGTTTTCGGAGAAAATGTAAAACAAACTGAAAGAAATAGCCTTCACAGTGATTTTTTCAAAATTTTACCAGTTTTTTTACAATTCATCACATCTAGTTTTTGTGCAAAATTTAAAGTCAGTTGAATAAGGTTTATTACACTGATTTTTTAGACTTTTTATTTGGCTGCCATTTTGTTTCACCCTCTTAAATTCGTACCAAGATTTTACCAGCTCATTCCCATGTCATACTTAAGTTATGATTAACTAGTTTTCTAGCAATAATTTTTTAATAATATTTTACTAGGCCTCGATTTTGTTCGGCCATAAGGATTTATACCAAAATATTACCATGTCCCCATATGACCCTTAATTTTCACCAAAAAGTCAGGTAAGTAGTTTTACACACAGTAACAAACAGACCGACGGAATTGAGAAAACATGTTTTCTAGTATCTAGGGACCCTGAAACGCGAAGATCTGAAAATATCTCGGGAGAGTTATAAGATATATATTTATATTCTTTAAAGTGGTCGATTTGTTACAGGTTCTATGTGGAGACTTTAACTCGTTACCAGACTCTGGAGTCATAGAATTTTTGAGTACGGGCAAGGTGTCACAAGACCACAAAGATTTTAAAACTTTGAGTTATAAGCCTTGCTTAGAGAAACTCCTCAGCTGTGATAAACCAAATGATTTTACGCATTCCTTCAAACTAGCATCAGCTTATAATGATGAAATCATGCCATTTACCAATTACACGTAAGTAATGCCTTGTTCCTTTTATATTGTTCGTTTTCTGATTATTTTGAAGACACTATTATTATATTAATAAATTCCCTAACCCGTTTTTACCTAGAATAACAAAATTACTGTATTAACGTCTAAATAAAAATTTAAATTAATTGTTATATTTTATTTTTGAGTGAAATGGCTAACTAAATATTGGTTCATAATTGTTTTGATTTTCAGATTTGAATTCAAAGGCATAATAGACTATATATTTTATGCTAAAAACACCATGACCCCTCTTGGACTCCTCGGTCCTATATCTCAGGAGTGGATCTCACAAAACAAAGTCATCGGATGTCCACATCCTCACGTCTACTCCGACCATTTCCCTTTGTTGGTTGAACTAGAAATGGTACCCACGATATCCGGGCCAATAAATGGACTAATCAGGTACTTCTTCTTCAATTCTTATTATATTATTTGCACCGCATGAATTTGCTTTTTGTGTGTAGAAATTTACAAAGTAACTACAATATAAAATATCATTTCATTAAATCTGCTATGCCTGAGTTTTGAATATCTCATATTCAGTTGTTCTTGGTTTAGTGATTGGAGGTCAAAAAGCAATTTCTGAGAAAAAAAAGGTAAACATTATCGTTATTGTAATTAAGCAAATTACTATATTTTTTCATTTTATTATCAAAGTCTATTGGTTACATTATTATTACTTAATTCAATAATTATGTTTTTTGTTTAAAAACTTCCAAAATTAATAAAAATATATACAGGGTGAAACATTTAACTGGAATACATTCAATAACTCAAAAATTGTTCATAATTTCGATAAACTGTTTTAACTGTCAAATTCTGTCTCCACATCTTTTGATAAAAACGATTTAATTGACGTCATACATATTGTTTTAATTCAACACCCCGTATATTGTTTTAAAATTACTGGAGTATTCCAAACCTATTTTATGTTTCATGTTCTATATCTAAGTTCAACTGTTTTCTAGAAAATGGCGTCAAAAATTTATCATTTTGGTCCACGTAGTGGCCTAGATCGGCCAAACGATTAAACTTAGAATCTTGCACTTTTCTATCTTAACTTTTTTAGCCGAAAATGTCAAAAAGAGTCATTAACCATTCAATTCATGTCATCCAACAGATTTTTAAAAAATTAGAGAGGAAAGTGCAAGCCCCGAGGGGACCCCTCTCTATAGCTAGAATGTCAGAAATATTTTTAAGACAATTGTCAAATTCGCAAATGTGTTCTCTATATCATTTTGCGTAAATAATTTTGAGCATCTTTGACTTTTGTTTTATTTATTTTAGTAATTTTTAAATGTTATTTAAACTGTCCATTACCGACTAGGCCTGTGTAATAAGCCATTACATTTGCGATACATTCTTAATTTGGTTATTTTCGAAATTAAGATGATTCATTCTAATTTGAACCTTTCCATTTTTTTCTTTATAGACAGAGTTCAGCTTTTTTGTCCATTTATTAAATAATTCCATCAATAGTTTCAGACATCAATTTTAAATTTATTATTGCCTAATTTGATAATATTATTATCTATTTCTGTTTAAAATTCTCCGTCCCCACATTTCTGTGATATCTTTGCTTTATGTCTCTAAATATAAAGTCAGTGAAGTCATATCCATCCATCCGTAATGATTAGTTTGTATTGTTTAGTCTGTAGTGTAAGCCTAACTTAATTAAACCCTTTCAAAATGTCTTCCAAAATTAATTGTTAACAGTCCACATTCCAGAGCCTTAATTTAAAAAAAAAATATTTTGCATCATTTTGAAAATCAGGTTTTTCATTCATATTTATTGAAATATGAACTGAGATTTTTACAGTGTCTGCGTAACCACTTCGAAGTACTCTCCTGGCTTCATAATGTGCACCCCACCTATTATTGCTTAATGTTTTTAAGAAATACAGAAAATTCGAATGCTGTTTTAAAACATGTCATACATGAGGAGATGCGGAGAAAAGCACAGGACTACGCATTAGTTTACCGGTATTGTAAAGAAAGGGTGCTCATTTCGGTTATTCTGTAAAATCTAGCAATTTAAACATCTATAATTATTTGTGGCTCAAAAATTGGGTTTGCATAAACATTTTTACCAAAACCAGACCAAGAACTGGTTATGTAAATCTAAATTGTAAAAAATGTTGGTGTCGTATGTGCAGTTTTTTTCTACTTTTTAGAGGTCCCAGAGAAATAAGAATATTATATCACGCAAATCCTCACAGATCGTATATAAAAGTCCGTACTATTTTAGTTTTACCTACATTTAAAATAAGCAAAGTGTTTGGTAGACGTAATTCGTAGTTACCCAATTTCAAATATCATTGGCATCTAAACCTCCATCTTGCCGGAGCCCCAACTCAGTTGGGCATCTAATGTTTAAGCGTCATCAACGTCATAGATCTGCCCCTGAGGACGGTATTCATTTTCAGAATTTACTTTGACATTACTAGTTTTTAAATCAAATACAAATATCTAATCTATCTGGCGTTCAAATGAAGAAATCGTGTTGGGTTAAGGGTATATTTACAATGTTGCCGCATTGTCAAAAAATTATAAATTTTAAAATGAACATAACTCCAAAGCCCTTTAGACTTTTGTGCACTAAGTTATCTGTACTCTTGCCTGTAAAAATATTTGCAGTATTTTCCATTTACCCTATATGTTTTTCAATTACGTTTTTGTATTCCCTAGATAACCTAGAATAATATTTCTATATAATTTTGTATAAATATTGTATGCTTCTGTATTGAAAAAATATATATGGTATAATAACAAGTTTGTTTTCCACACATTTTTGATACATGAAGTATACTTGCAAACACGGTTTATAATAAGGGAACAATAATTATTGAATTTAAGCGCAATAATGAACCACGGTGTATTAATTTAAATTAAAAAGTTTCCTATGTACTACTAAATCTGAAACGTTTCGTCATACATATATAAAACTGTTTTTTTTTTCTAATTTTTCTGTCTAAAAAATAAATTTAATTTTTGAGTTTATATATCTAATTTTACAGCGTCCATTGGAAAATCCATCATACACAATGTTTCATAAAACAATTGATATTGAAGGTTTTGTGGATAGTATTTTGGATTGTTTTATAAAAGAAAAGTTCATTTGAAAGCACCACTTTGCCACAGATCCACCCACAAAACATGTTTCTGTATAAATGAGCTTTTACACTTTTTATAATTTTTGGAAAAATAATTTTATGTATTCCTTTGCTTAGAGTTATTTATTTAATATATCTTATTGTTATAGTATTATTCTTTTAATTTAATTTTAAGTTTTTTATTTATTCATTAGGTATTTTAGTCGATTGGAAAAAAAAATTTCAACAGTAGATTGTAATGGGCAACCGTTCACTCACCGAATTATGGGTCTATCGCTAGATATCAGTTTAAGAAAATATAAGTTTATAATTGCATTCATTAATATTTTATTGATGCAATATTTGAATTATTTTGCTTATTAGTAATTTTCTTAATTGGAAGATCCACCTTTATACAGTATTGTAGTGAGTTTGTAAATTTCCAAATTACGCTTTTCCTTGCTTTTTCTAGTATCACAAGAAATTTGATTAGTCTATTGTACTTTGATATGTAATTAATTTAATTTTTTAATGAAAATCACAGGAATGAATTCTTTAATGTAGTATTTGCTGATTTTATTACTTTTTATTTTTAGGAGGAAAGTCCAAGTGAAAAAAGGTAGTAAAGGTAGTAATTCACAAAATAGGCCAAATAATATTGGCGACTACCAGCACGATAACCAGTCTGAGCTATATGTGCAGTATACCTATTCCCAAATCCCTTATTACTACACCGCATGACATTGGCTTTGCATCAAATTCATTGTATATATTTTGTAACAGAACATTTAACACTAAATTGTTGAGAATTTTTAACTGTATATAAAATAGAAGGATTGGCTGTGATCCATAAGAAGAAAGCTTTGTAGTGATTGCTTGCTTTCTAGGTAGGCTTGTTGTCTGTGATCGTCTCTGTCTCTCTATACACGATGGTCCAACAGTGCGTTCATCCAATAGCTCGGTTGTTGTGGGAATTAGGAAAAACAATTGTATACTAAAGCTGTAGGGTCTGCTGAGAGCTACAACCTAAAATTATACAGGGTTGAGGATAACCAAGCTTACATTTTTTTAAATGGAAAACCCTGTATATTTTCAGATTCCTCTCTTTTTGGCCATTCACCCAATATAGGGTATACAGAGCCATTCGAGATTTATGGCCACTTTTCGAAAGTATCAGGGGTATATTTGACGCCCTGTATTTTTTTAATGTGTTAAATAATGCATAAATCATTTTAGCATGGTAAAAACGCTAACATCTTTTAATGTATTTAAATTAATATTATTAAATACACTTCGGACTCTTTCCTTCATATTTTCTTTTGTAGTCGGAGGTGATTGATATACTAAATTTTTAACAAAGCCCCAAAGAAAAAAGTCAAGTTAGAGGATCTAGGCGGCCACGCAATCGGTTCTCCTCTTCCTATCCAGCGTTCTTAAAATTGTTCATTAAGAAATGTCAGCCACAGACAACGGACGTTAATAGGAATTTGGTATAATAGTGTTCTAAAATCTTCTCACAAAAACTGGATATATCAGTGTACAGAAAGCCTATCTTCAAAAAAAAAAAAAATGTTGACCGATGACACAATTTCCAGCAATTCCGCTTTAGATTCAGTAAATAACACAAAGTTAGTAAATCTTGGCTCTCACTGAATGACAAAAATCTAGTCGCCTGTGATAATCATCCTAATACAATTCTTGAAGGAATTGAATGTGGTATGGGTGAAACTTGTTTTTTTTTAGAATTCGTAGGTAGAACAGTGGTTTTACTTACATTTGTTAAGCTTGGAAGTCTTCTTGAACTTTTTTGTAGCAAGGCTCCCCTTTGCAGTTGACCCTATTGTCTCTCCTCGTATCCGCTAATGGAACTTAAAAAAACCATGTACTCTTAATTAAGGTAGAACAGTGGTTTTACTTACGTCTGTTAACCTTGGAATTCTTCTTGAGCCAATATGTGGGTCCTATATTGGGTGAATGGGAGAAATCTGAAAATATAATAATATACAGGGCGTTCCATTTAAATTAATTGAGATTTGCATGCAGGATTTGTATTTTCCCTTTATATCGTTATTAAAGAATACTAAGGAAAAATACCACAGTTGAAAGAAAACCACATTTGAAAGTTTTTACCATGCTAAAATGATTTATGCTAACGCAATAGACAAAATAAGGGCGTCAATTGTACCTCAGATATTTTCGAAATGTGGGCATAAATCATAAATGACTGTGCATAGGTCCCACAAATCCTATATTCGATGAATGGCTAGAAAAGGAGGAATCTGAAATAAAACTATACAGGGTCTTCCATTTAAAAAAATGTAAGTTTGGTTTGGAACAAACTTATCCTCAACCCTGTATAATCAAAAGTAATTTTGGGTTGTAGCTCTCAGGAGTCCCTATAACTTCCATTTAATTTTTTTTCTAATTCCCACAATAACCGAGGTATTTGACTTGAATGCACTGTTGGACTACCCTATATATATATATATATATATATATATATATATATATATATATATATATATATATATATATATATATATATATATATATAAACTTGTTTCCGTTATTGTTATAGTTTCTATTCTAATATATTTCATAATGTTTTAACCGATTTAAATTAAAAATATGGTTTTAATATTAATCTTCAGCTTTATTTAGTTCATGACACTAAAATATTTTAACAAGGCATCTCTTTGATACCCACCGACCTCAACTGAAACGTGCTATTCTACCCTTTTTTAAATTTCGTTAGTTAGCACTTCTTTTTAAGAAACTTTTCTTATCGTAGCATTTTTGCTAAATATGATTTACTGAAACCTATGATAGGATAGGAAGGTTTTCGTTTTTCGGAAAATAAAAATAAAGGTACCTTACATAAGACAACGTTAGCATCGAGACCCATTTTAGATGAACACGAAATGCTTTGCCTGTCCCCTGCCTGCGCGTCACAGAAGGGAAATAAAAAAGTAACTTCTGGCTGTTTTTTGTGGGAATGCGTTAGCGTCCTAACAGAGCTTAAATAAAAGGTCTCGATGAGTACTGCGTGGATAAAATTGATTTGCATGTCTGCTACAGAAAGCTAGACTGTCTCATTTAAAGTTAGCGATGGGCAAAATATCCACTCGCTAAAAATTCTCAGACACTCCCTTTTCTTTAAAAATTGGGGATTTTCTCAAAAACTTCATACAAAAACATTCCCTCTAAAATTTAAAGATTTTTTGAAATTAATCTTTATTTTATAAGATAAAAATATTCGCTTTTCAGAAATAAATAAATACAAATTAATTCTCGAAAATAAAAAACGAAAATGATACAACCTACAGGAGGTATTCATAATCTCTTCAATAAATACATACAGGGGGGTATCCATAATCTTTTCAAGAAAGGGATAATTAAGACCAAGCAAATACAGTTTAGTATTGTAAAAAAAGTCGACAAAAATAACAAATGAAAACATTTATTTTTTATATAATAGTAAATAATATCTGAGAGTTTTATAATATCTTAATTTTTGCTGTTACTTAACATAAAAACCCTAAACCATAACAACCAAGTTTTTAGAAAATGAAAAGGACAATATTTTTATTAAACATTTTCTGCCTGGTTATTTTGGGATTACGTTAGTATCCTGAAAGAGCGGGTCAAATGTAAGGTTAATGCTATACAAATCAAGCTGACCGCGAACTCTACGTATGGCAGAAGGCTAGACTAGTTTAATAATGTTCAGATGTAAACTATGTGAAATGCGTTAGTTAGTATTCTAGTAAGGCTTGAATGATGGATGCTTTTGACGAGCAATACACGAATAAATTTGTCAACTCTACTTGTGGCAGAAAGCTGTATATTTTCATTAAATATGCTTCGTTTTTTTTATCTTGGCTAAAACTTCCCGAACTAAGAAATCAAATAATGCAAATGTGTAGAAATTCAAACTTTGGGAGTGATACAAATTTTATCACATTTGTAGCCAATTTAAAGATGCGTATGGCTTAGCTGGGTCTAGGAGATTCGATAAACCAACATAATGTTTTATCTAAAGAGCAGAAATTTATAGGAATCTGTTTCAAACTAACAAAATTATGCTGTTTAGAAAATTTCGAGAAAAAATTGGGTGAAACGTTTCGATTGTGAATCGTTCTAGTTTGTCCGAATTATTAATTATATCATTTTAGCTTACAGTAGTTAATAAGATAATATTGTCATGCTTAATCCTGTAATATTGGTATTTGAGTTGAGAATACTAGTCTTTCTTTCGCATCTTAAAAGAGTAAAGCAATATTACGTGTACAAAAAATTCTGTACCTTAAGCGTATGAGGGCACATAGTAAAGGGGGCTTCAATTTATTCATATATTGATATTAGTTATATATTTGTAATAATTCAACAGATAGTTTTTTGTCTAGAAATGAATGTGTTAAATTAAAAAAAAAATAAAAAGTATCTAGTCCAGTGTGGCGCATCCATGTTCTTCATGGCGTCCATAGCAGGGTATTGAATGTGATAATACTAGCATTATAAGAAGTCAACAATGACAGGAGAAATGGTGAAAAAAAATAGTTTCTCGACATCCATCATTTTAATGAATGTAAATTATAGTCACGTGCACAGTAAATACTCATTCTGATAAATGTTTCATGTAAAACTAGGACTTCTATAATAATGCTTTGAATTCGTCATTTGTTACGTTCTAGTGGTCATTTTTAATCGGAAGGTAGTTTAAAACATGTTATAACCTACCCAAACAATATATTTCACGTATATCCTTTTCTTCTTTGACTCCGTACTGAACTTTTTTAGGTGTGAAAGAAATGTAATATTTATCCGCGAGTATACATTTTTTTTTAGTTTAACAGACATGTGATTTTCAGGTAGCAATCGGCGATGTGACTTTAGGAAATAGCCATTGTCGCCTTCGCATCGCTGTACCTGTACCGGACGAGACTTTGTCAGTCGCACTAATGCCATGAGACAGAACTGTTTTTACGTTTATTCTCTATCAAATCATCTTGGTGTACATTTTGGATGTACATAAATAAATGTATCATTTCTATGTAAATAAATTGGTACCTGACGGCCTCAAAAAAGAAATAATAAAATCAAAATCATGCAGGTTCTGGACGTGCATTGACTCAAAACACGCACACTATCGTGCTGTATCATCTAATTGAGGTTACTGTGATTTTTGACTTTTATTTATTTATTACATTTTTATAGATTATATGTACAATGTAAGGTAGTCTTTTAATAAAACAGCTACAAAGGAAAAAATAACACACCGCGATATATATGTAATACAAATTTAATTATATTTTCTTATATACAGGAAGTTCTACTGAACAAGGACACAAGCCGATATCTCTCTTACTTTTTAATGGATCCTTTTCATTTTTAGTGTGATTATGTAGTTAATAGGCGCCTGTTTAGCCTGGGCTTAAGTTGCTATTCATCATAGGCGAACGTTTTATAGTGGCAGAAATAAAATATTTTCAAAAGAAACCTTTCTGCAGGAGATAATTTATTTCAAATCTAATATCAATTGTGAATTGTTAATGGGCTAGAACTAACAATGATATAATTTTTACAGCTCATATCATTACCGAACTTGGAATTTGGCTGTTTTAGGTTGTGCACCATACACAGCTGAGATTATAATTGAAATAAAATCTTTCCAACACGGAGTCTTCCCTTGAAAATATTTCATTTCCGACCCCATAAAAACGTTCATCTATGAGATATAGAAACTAAAACCCGGTCAAATCATGCGCCTTTTAACCCCATATAATCACACCAAAAAAATGAGCATGATCAGTGAAAAAATAACCGATATATTGACTTGTATCCATGTAAAGTGGAATGTTTCTGGTTTTCCCCTAGTTTAACACCCGTTGGAATACTCAATTTTAAATTAAATGTTTTTCAAATATACGAACTGCATTATTGAAAATACGACCGAGTAGTGTATTCCTATTGCATAAAACGACGGTGAAGGTGTCCTTGGAGATCAATTTTGAGGTAAGTTAGGAAAACAATCAAGAATTTTGAAGTGGTGGAAGCACGTTACCTGTCTAATATTTTCAGAACATAATTCAAATTTATTCATCTCCATCTATCGAATTTCTACCAAATAGTGTCAACATTTAGCTTCTTAGACTTCAAATTGCCCTCAGCTCTTTATTGAACCAGAAACGTATGTCGATTATTGATATCGTAAAAATATTGAAAACGTACTTTTCTTCACTCAGGCTTTGCAAAAATGCAAAAATAAATTATTTTAAAGTCTAGGATTGACATTTTGACAGTTACCTTGAAAATCATCTGAGGACACCGTCTTTTATATCTTCTAAACTAAACGTTTTATGAAGTTCTAATGAAAGTCTATCAATAGAAAAAATTAAGCGATTTTTGCATAAAATATAAGCAGCTCCACAATAAATTATATTAACCCTTATTTAATTATGATATTCTGCATAATACGTAGTTTATTTGTATAATTGTTCTCCAAAAATCAGCTATGTGATTACTTTTTATTGAATAAAAAAAAAAGAAAGACAACTTACATATTTTTTATGTGACACGGAGCATTTTTTCAATCAATAGAGAAAAAAATATATTCATGATGTGTGTTATGGTTTCGTTTGTGTGGCTTGTAAAAATAAATTTTTGGAAGTCTGAGGCTGACATTTCGTGTAATAGTACTCTAATTGAAACTTATTTTATTACGTAAGGCAGCATGTTAATGTTTTGTAATAGGTCTGTGTTATACTAACTGAGAAGTAACCGATTTGTACGCTTTATTACAGTTAGTTAGTTAGTACCACCTAAACATCTTGAGTTGACCTTTTTTTCTGACGCTGACACATTAAAAAAGACAAAGAGTTTTTAAAGTTTCACCTCTACTATTATATGAACCTAACATCGTATATATTTCTTTACTATGTATTTCGTTTAGGAAATTGAATAGAAATAGCTTTTCAACCTATAGTACGTATGACCTTAGTTAATCTAATTAAGTGATAATTTGTGATTAGAAAGGCCATTTCTATTTTGTAATGTTACACTTTTTTTCTGGTCATTTTAGGCATAAAAGTATTTTTACACAAATCAACCTAATGCTAATAGGCGTCAATAATTATTTTTCTACACATTAGAAAGTTCTTTTCAAAAAATTGTACAACTAAGTTGTTTTATACTAAAATTCTAAACGCGTTTTAATAGCACTTTAGAATAAGGGTTGCAGTATCGTAAATCATTAGTGCAATATGAATTTTTCATGTTAACAGTATGAATTTTATAGAGACTTCATAGACGTCAGCGCAATGTGTTAATATTATATTGAGGAATGCTTGGAAGAAAAACATCCACTCGGAGGTATTCAGAGGGTAAAACTCACTAACAAGTGAAACTGCTTAGCTGTGTTTGCAAATATCTAGCAATTTACAATCATTTCTAGTGTCAGTACTCTTCGAAATTTCAATATGAATTTGCCATTTATTAATACTTGGTATTAAAAACTAAAAATTTGTTTGACCAAAGTTAATCTACTTCTTTTTTTAATATCATTTTGTATGTTAAGAATAACATACAAAATTTCATTATTTTTTAGTAACTCCGTTCCTATTCATAGTTGCAATTTAAACATACACATCTAAATTTGTGCCGTAATTATCTTTATGTTCTGGCTCTTAGAAACACACAGGATTTATAAAAATTCGTATTAATAAAAGTGATTCCTTGAATTAAGGCTGTTGATAAAACATGCAATAACATGAAGTCATATTAGATATTAGTGCATAGACTATCGCTGCCACTAATGTTGTCCCTTAAAAGGTTTTTACTAATTGTGAACACTGACGTCTAAGGTGTAGATAGTGTTGGGAAAATTTATGATTGGGGGTAAATAATCGATATATATTTATTCATTTTAACCTTTGTTAAATGAACAGTTTTAAATGTATAAATTATTATTTTAATAGTAATAAAGTTTCGAGTCGACTTAAACAAAAAGGAATAAAAAAGTACAAGTTAGACTTTTACATAATCACAAACAATACTGGGAAAGATTGATTTCATCGCTGTCTCACAGATGGTATTTCTCCCATCCTAGAATTTCCTATATTGCTGTCTCGGGACAATGTTAGATACACGTGTACAATTGAGTACACTAATTTAAGTTTGGTAGGTAGTCAAAACTAAAAATAGTGCGATAATACGTGGAGCAAATACCGCATTCGTGTGATTTCACAAATTTTACACACATACGGTAAAGATGTATTTACCGGACTTCTTAGTAAATTCCGTAAGAACAAGTTTGTTTGTATGAAAGTCGCATAATTCATATAAATAGAAGTCCAATAATAAATAAAAAAAGGTTTTCTTTCAAGATACACACAATTAGATTAAAATATAATTAAAAATATGTAGTTCAAAAAAAGCAAGCACCTACTATACGAAATGCAGTTTGTTGAATACTTATTTAATTTCCATTTATAGTAATTGGTAGCTCTGTTGATTCAATATATTTACAATTTGGTCAGAAAACGATGTTTTGAATAGTTCCGTGGGGTAACCAAATTTATTATAAAGATGTGAGGGTGATTGTTTAGTTTTAATAGGACATTGAACTGGAAAGATATAATTAGCGTTTATTTTACCTTTTTAATATGGTAATGCATGGATATTGTAATACTTTGTAATAACAAAATGTCAGATAATTTTGCCAGTTTTCACCAAAGATTATTTTGCAGTAGATGGACAAATTTTGATTTTCAATTACACAGTTATTGTCTGAAATTTCTAAGAGTACTTAAGACACGTAATGTTATGTTTTCCGATAATTATGCATAGTGACAAAATAAAATTAAGTGTTTTCATTAAAATTGTTTGAGGAGTACTTTTTAAATAATTTAGTTTCTGTTAAAAATATTCTTTCAATGTGACTGTGAGGCTGTATTTTATAACATTTATTACGCAAAATTCTAAAGAAACCTCGAAATTATTAAAAGAGGCGTTCTTGTAAATTTTTATTTGTAAATAGAAATCCGATTTTTGTGCAGTTTTAATGTACAATTCCATAAAGTTTTGCACAAGTCTTTATAACGTTCTAATTAAATTTTGGATAATTATATTTTAATTGTGCAAGGCTTTATACATGTTCATAATATATGAACTTGTCAGAATCTAATACTCAAATGTGAACTTATATTTTATCTACCAACGTAATGTTTCCCAGTTGCCATTAAATTGGTTTTAGGATGTAATTTTTGTTACGTAATTGTGTTTGAATTTGAGAATATATATCTGTATAATGTTCAGATTATTATTGACATTTGTTGGAAATAGTTGTTTTTAAACTTTTACAAGAACAACTCTGATCGTGTTAATTTAAATTTAGTGATGATGGCCGTTGCAAAACCTTTGATAAATGGCCAGGTCAGAACAGTTTTAATGAGTTGTTTCCAACAATAAATGGTATCCAGACGAGCTTTTTTTTATTTGGGTCTCAAACGGGTTCACTTTTTATTTATTTATAGTTTAATGAATGTAAGTTGTTACAATTTGATTTTAATGTCAAAAATTTTGCTCTTTTATTATACATACTTTTAAAAAACTGTGATACTGTGATATATCTTTCTATACATATTTATTATGATGATTTTACTTTTTATTGATTATAATTGTTATTATTTTTTGACATATGGGTAATTTTGAATAAATTTGTTTTTGGCATTAAAATCGAAGCGCAGGTCTAAAGCTAAACCTCTGCTTTTTGTGTTTAATAAGACCTAGATATGTCTCTGTTCGCCGTTAGGTACTTAAATTCTTAGGAAATTGTGAATATATGAATAAGTTGGCATTTATTAATTTTAAGGCAAGTAAAACTACTGTTCAACTTTTCTCAAAATGACAACAGAAAGGTGTTTCTCCGTTATATAATATCTAATTCGTAACATTATGTTTGGTAAAATTCAGGAGTAAAATCATAAGTTTTTATATATGTATGTATTTGTAGAGAATAGTAGATTTATTCGCCCTAATACCTCTGGAATGTATGCTGAGGAGTCAACCAATATAGGGAATTCAAAAGATAAGACAAAGGATTCTATCATTTAAGACAATTTGTGCCTTAAATTTGGCTCATGATCGAACTGTTTATATGAACCAGTGTATTATTTTATTATTTATTCTATTAAATATCAAAAACTGGAGAAAATCCTTATCCCTCTTCAATTAATAAAAGAAGGTTACATGAATGTATATTTGATACAGTCATTTTTTCATTGATAAGTTTATTGCATTGTTTATCAAATAATAATAATAATAATAATAATAACTGATAAAGAATCAAAAATATTTTAAGAAATGAAACAAAAAAAACTTATTTTTTTTCAGCGAAAAGGATTACAAAACTTCTTTGACTGTTAAAAATTAATATATCCATTAGAACATTTCGATTACATTCAGGAGGCTAAGAAAAGCCAAACCATCGACATCAGTCAAGTGTAAACCTACCTTTTATTTTGGAACAACAATACATACATGTTTGATATTCGATAATTAGTTAATGTCTAAAATAATTTGCGGTAGTGTCTGTAATTAAGAAAAGTCAATGTACTTCTGTCAAATCTGGATTTTGTCTATTAAGTTTGAAACATGTCTTAAGTTACACTTTCTGTTGAAATGACAAATAAAGTATGTCTGCTTTTGACTGATTTAACTGTTTGGACTCTTGAGCATTCTGTATAACATTTTTTTGCTCCAATTTTTTTTATTGATTTTTTTAAGAATAGAAAAATAACTTGCGATACTGTCCGTAATTAGGAAAAGTCGATATTTCTGCCAAATCTGGATTTTAACTGTATTAAATTTAAAACATGTCTTCTAGGTAACAGTTTCTTTCGAAATGACAAATAAGGTAAATCTGCTTGTTAACGCTAATGTTTTAACAAGCATAACATTTTTATAATCAATAGTTTTTCTTGAAATGTTATATCAATAAATTTTAGATTTGTTAGATACTCATGGTAACCTTGATACTGACGGTACGTTTTATCTTAATTAATATTGTCATCTTAATAACCCGCATCAAAACGCAGTTTTTATATTTTGACGTGCATTTGCCTTGTGATGTCAAAATTGTATGATCTGATACTTTGTCCTTTTTTTGAAATAGCTCTAAACATTGGTAAAAAGTAATTTGAAACAACGAAGAATCGAACGTTAGAAGAAACAAAATGTATGTTTTACCAACTTATAAGTATAAGGGGGAAAATATTTTTCTCACTGCCACAAAAATTACATGATCATATTAAAAATATATGTATATAAATGCATTTTTCGCAGATGCGGTTTTTGTTTTCTTTTCATATCACTAAAAGATATTTAAAAGTTGCCTATTTGCACTTCTTTTGTAACTCACGTCAAAATACAAAAAAATCTATCCTGTACAGGTATTAAATTGGTTAAAATATAGGCGCACAAAAAAATACACAGTTAATACGACCACATTAGTCCTGGAACACCGTAAATTGTTCAAGTCACAAACCTGCCTGAAAAAGTCTGCTATTCAGTCTTAGAATTATATGGTTCTGTAAATTTACTTTTGGGTGCTCCAAATTGAGTTGCTTAGTAGAAAATGTCAGCAGTTAAACCAAATATTAAAACATGCTTGGATCCATGGGTTGTAGCTAAGTTTTTTCTATATTCTAGAAACATTTTTCTCTTAAAAAAGTTGGCAAGTGACTGCTTTTTTGTACCCCAACATCTTTTGGTGTTATTTTAATTGGTGATCAATTTCTATAGTGGCCATTAGGGCTGTACCTAGATTCTGGCAATGGGGAATTTTGAAAGTAATATATACAGTCATGAGGATATAATTTTCGACACAAATTTTTCACATCTTCACGTTAAGCATCATTTAAGAAAATAATATTTCAATTTTCGCTTGAACAATTAGTTAGTTGATCGGACTAGTCAATACCTCTACACGTTCTGTAATTGTTGTAAAGTCTCTGTACTCGATCTAGAGCAATTGGTCCCAATCGGGCAATTAAATCTGAAGTATACGATCTTACGAGTATTATTCACAATTTCGATATCATTATCAATAATATCATTGTAGTCTTGGTATAACGACCATTATTTCTCTATTCTCTAATTTTTGTACATTAATTAATTTTTAATACAATATTCATGGTGTTCCGCTGTATTTCTAGAGACATTAACAACACTGAGCTTCTTTGTAAAGTCATGGTATGTGATTGTTCCGGAAATATAGAATTACTGTTATTACCGTCATATTTTATTAATGTGGTTTCCTTTTCCAGTTTTGAACGCATTTTCTGTACATCTGCTGTGTTATCTGTCACAAAACCTCTAGTTTTACATCAAACTTCCTCTCGGTTTTTTTCTCTTGTATTAAATAATAATGTTTTTAGGTAGGATGCTGTATGCGAATTATATGTTGTTTCAGTTGTATCCACGAAAAATGATTCGCCATTTTGAGTGGCAATACGGAATACACCAATGGCTCGTTTCGTCCATCGACAAGTAAACTGTTTCTCCTCTTATTTTATCCATACATTCTTTCAACATTTCTTCATACACTTCATGTAAAATCTGACCTCCGATTTTGTACGAAGGTGGACTTCTTAATCCAGGCCGTAATGTATTCAACATTTTTTTGAACTCAGCATGATCTGCATGGACTGTTGAGTATAAATGACTCCCAATTTGTAGGTTAAGTTCCGTTGAATATCCCCTTTGTTTTTTTTACAGATTGGAATGTGGTGTTATTACGTTTATTAGTAAACAAAAAAAAATTCAATCAATATCAATATTCAATGCAAAAACGGTAGTGTGTTTCTTGCAATTATATTTAAGTTGTTAATTTTAACAGTTACCACCACATTTTTGAGTGATATGAGGTGACATCTTTGAATAAAAAATTAAAAGCTTTAATTACAAATTACAACACAAATAAAAAAATAATGTTGTTAGTTGGAAGTAATCATTTAATTATGAATACAAAAATTAAAAAAAATACCATCAGTAATAGGCTAAATCACCTTTGAAACAGTGTCGTTTGAATTCGACGTTAAACTATAGGTCCCATATACCTGTCTGAATAACAACTAAGACGCACAACATAGGTATCTGCGATGGGTGGGCTTATATCCAGCAGTGGATGAAAAAGGCTGGTTGAAGGTCGATCAGTGTCATAGTCATCCATTATTTGTATTATTTCGCATTCTAGTTCGTTTTTACAATTAGATTCGGTATCATTTCTTTTGCAAAATTAAAACATTTTTCTCTATACCTTGCATTTCCTTTAGGCAATTTTGGCTTATTTGTCAGTACTATTCATATTTTTAATTATGCAATATACACTGAAAATGCGTCCAAGCGCTATGCTTTCGTTTTGACCTGTTCAAACGAAGCTTCACATAAAACCGACAAAACGAATTATGGATATTTCAGGTAATCCCCGAGAGGCGGGGTAAGAACCGGACCTGCAAGTTCGTAAGGCGAGGCGATGGCATTTTTGTGTGTATTGTAAAAATTAATGAATATATATCAAAGAATATAATATATATATATATATATATTTATATATATATATATATATATATATATATATATATATATACATATACATATACATATACATATCCTCCGAACTCTGTTATTTATTGTTTGAACTGGATTCGTTAAAACAAAAGTAAATAATATTAAGTTAAGTTAAATAATTGTTCTAGTACCAAAAATAACAATATTACTGCAGTTTTGCCGATGTACATGGTTAGCAACTGTCACCTAGTAATGACAAAAACTGTTCACAGTCTAAAGAACTATAAAATATATCGACTTTGGCAAATAAAATAAATAAATTTAAGATTGACTGTCATATCAAATACTTAACCAGATAACATTCACTTAAACCCATATATTAGTCGAACCGTTTAACCAATTTTTGGTGATAAAACCTGATTGGGCTAATTTTTTTTATCAAAACCTATTGATCCATGACTTTTCAACATACTAGCACTGGTACTTGTTAACAGTTTGTTTTAAACATTTATGTTATTGAACGCATTTTCTTCAGAAAGTGAATTAAAGTACAAAATATTATTAAGAAATCAACATCGCTTTACTTGTACATATTAGAAAAAGTGGTAGCTATTGTGAAACTCCTTAATACAGTTCATTTTAAGTTTATATCTTCGATAATTTTACCTCCTGTTTATGTATTCATCTAATGAAACAATTTAAAAGTTCCACGTGAATAACAACCAGAACAAGTAAGCAATATTAATGTATCTAGCCAGTACATTTCAAGAAGTATAAAAGAAACATGTTTGCACAAAACTAATTTTAAACTTGCTACATTTTGCATGAATGCAATTTGTTTTAAGCGATTCTATAAAGAAAAAAAGTAATTCATGGACTGGGGAAATTCGTATATCAAGTTTTTTTGATTTACCACTCATCAATTAAGCCGATGCTCCAGATTGTATCAGACAACTTTTGACAGTCACTGGATTATACTTTAAATGATAAATAATGAATATGCCATTAGAATATGCCTAAACAAATTACACTGAACTTTTACTGACAGATAAATTTTGGTTCACTGATTTTAATATGCTGTTATTTTTAATGTTTCAACATCAAATACTAGTCATCTCCTGCCCCCTTGATTTTAGAGAATTAAGTTTTACAAAAGTAATGTTTGTCTATTGTTGTTCATATTGAATTTTACTGGGTAATAATTTTGTGAATTATTGTGTGCTCTGTTGCCTGCCCGCCTGTGCCTAATATGAGAGGTTTAGGTTACTTGTCGTATACACCCTACCTAGGCTAAGTATCATGTTTCGCGTACCAACGCTTGAAACTGGTGCAAATGTTTCATCGCCTGTTCTGGTTGAAAATATTTTTTTTTCTTTCTAAGTCACTATAGAACAAATCTCCGTGAGAAAAAGTAGGCGAATAAAATAGTTTTTCTGCTCAATAATGTGAAGTTTTTATCGGTTTAAATATTTTTAATATTATTTTATTAAATTTTGAGATTTTAAATAGAAACTTTAATTACTTGATTAATAATTTGCTTAAATTACAACAAAATAAGTAAATTAAGAAATCATGGTTCTTGGGATTAGACCGTGTCAAATTGAATTTACTATCCGACTTTTGTCTTCGATTTCTTGAGGCATCTTCAGGCGGACTTTTATACCCGAATTGTCATCTCCGAACCGTGACCCTCTGTTAAGATCGGATTACACGTGTGTTTGTAGACCGTAACCCGCAAATTTTTTGATGTTTAAAAATTTCAATAGATTCTCTGATTTTTTGTTTAATAAATCCTGGAACCGATGCTAGAACTTTGATTTGCCTTACATTTATAATACGACCAGTGGTATTCTGATGTTCAGCTACAGCAGATTTGTTTCTTTTTAATACATCGTTCATGTTCCTTAAGTCTAGTTGATATTGAGCGTCCTGTTTCTCCCCCATGCACTTCTCCGCAGGAGCAAGGAATTTTATGTGCTCCTTCTGTTTGAAAAGGTACAATATCTTTCGTGGATCACAAGCATTGTCCAATTCTCTTATGTGTATTGGAGATTGTACGTATGTTGGACCGCAGAAGTAATCGACCTATTTTGTCTGTGATGCCATCATGTACATAGAGAAAAACAACACTACCTAACGGTGGCTCCTTATCATTATCCTTTCACGGAATTTGATTGCTATATCTTTTAATTGAACGCGTAATATATCCGTACATGGACCACAGGCAAAATAAGACGATTACTTCGGCGGTCCAACATACGTACAAGCTTCAATACACATAAGAAGATTAGACAATGATTGCGATCCCCGAAAGATATTGTACCTTTTCAAACAGAAGTAGTATATAAAATTCCTTTCTCACGTAGAGAAGTGTATGAGGAAGAAACAGGACGCTCACTATCATCTAGACTTAAGTAACATGAGCGATGTATTAAAAAGAAACAATCTGCTGTATCTGAACACCAGCGTACCACTGGCCATAAAGAATCTATTGAAAATTTTAAACATACAAAAAATGTCAATAGAGATGTAGGTTACGGTCTACACCACACGTGGAAGCCGACCTTAACATAGGATCACGGTTCGGCGAGCACAAGTCGGGTATAAATGTCCGCCTGAATCTCCGACCTCATTCAGTGTTCAGATTTTTCCTTCCTCGTTAAAATACAAGTTGATATGACTGTTTCGAAATACCCTATGTACTAAAAATTAATGCTTTAAAATCTACGTAATGTGTCATTATTTAAGATTTAATTTATATTTATTATATTAGTTCAGTGTTTTTATTTACAGAAACGGAACGGGTTTTACAATTTATGAGGAAAAGTAGGCTAATATAGCAATGCTTAACAGATTAAAAAAAAAAATAAAACTATTTTATTTGATATATTATGAAATGTGTTGAAAATATTGCTTTTACACAAGCTAAAGGCATTTAAGAGGATATCGGAGTGAATCAAAATTCTCGATTCTGCTGCTGCACGTAATTCACATGATATTTGCAGTGTGACGGGTCTATGTGGGTCATTGACAGACAATCTGATTAGTGTAGCAGACGAGCCGGATGTTCAGCCAAATACAAGATATGGCAGTTGACCTTAAAAATCCTTTTCAACGCCTTTTTTACCGAGCAAAAGTATATTGTTTTTTCGTTAAGATTATCTGGAGGTCAGTATTATTTTACTTGGAACATTTTTTTCTTCATCGGTAAATAAGGCTTTGCAAAGAGGACGCATTTTACAGTTACTCCGATATCCTCTTAACTAAGATCACTTTTAAATAATTTATAAACACGTGTGACTTTTAAGGAATGTTTTTCAAATATTCTAACAACGTTACTACATTGTATTTTTCCCATTCATATCGTCAGAAATTACGTAAGAGGGCAATTTAAAATAGTTTATGGTTAACAACCTATTGGAGACTGAGTTGATTTATAATATTAATAAAAACCTCTTCATTGTACACTACTAAGTAAAAATCAAAATATTGTATGTCTTCGTAGTTATTGAGATTAAAGGAGCTTCCTGAAGAGAATACTGCTTCAATCATGTTTGTCGATCTCAAACTTTGTCTTATAATTGTTAATTTTTCAGTAGTGCTTATGGTATCAGACAATGGTTTTAATGATTTTTAAGTTAAAAGTAATTAGATCTTTGTGTATAGATAATAAAGTGAACTTGGACCATATATTTTGTTTTATTGATATAGGTAAAATAAACAGAAAGTCAACCTGCTTAATGACACTGTTTGTTAATGATCAAAATATTTTTTATGGTTATGTGTATCATTTGGTAATGAAACCCAATGTTAATCCGCCAATGTTTCGGAAAATACATTTCCTTTCTTAAGGCTAGTTATAGTGGGTCCCACTATTCACAATAAAATTGCTACATACATATACGACAGTACATGATTGAGTTAGTAATCACGTATATAGGCGTTAATACAAATTTTAATTCTGTGAGTTTATGGTGGCAAAATTGTCCCGGCTATCTTATGTAATATCCTATATGTGCAGTAATTTTATTGTGACTGGTACACTATAACTAGCATTGAAAAAGGCAATATGTTTTCCGAAACGTTGGCGGCTTAACATTGGCTCTGATTATCAACTGATCCATATAACCCATTAAAAGGATTGTAATATCTTTTAAAATATAACTTTGGTGATACAAAGAAAAGGTGCGTCCAACAAGCTAGGTATTATGTCCCGAAAATGCTGAAAATCTAATTTCAAGATTATCTCAAAGGTTTTTATCAATAACTGTTTTTCTGCACCTTTATGGCTGCCCGAAATTTTAAAATCAAATAATGTTAAAGTATACAAATACATTTATTTGTATTTCAACAAAATTTGTATCAAGCTGTAGCAATAAATATATCCTTTTCTCCAAATCCAAAATTTTACCTGTGTCTTCAAACCTTTACTTATCCGGTCTACCTAGTATTTTGTAATATTTAAATGCCTCGATCGATCCGAGAGCGAGAAGCGTGTGTCCCAGTGTACATTCCTTTTTACCCATCCTCTTTTAACTAAACAACGTATTGATACAAGGCTTAATACACACATAGTACAAACCTATACGGTTGAATATTTCCCATTTTTATATTTAAAGTAGGTTACATTATATAACTGATTTTATTGCTTTTTCTATAGTCGTGGCTAAAACACTCATATGTAGGGCCAATAACCAAACAAAAAAAACTTACCTTCTGAATACACTGTTTGTACAAAGTTTTTTCCCGTATATTTTGGCACCTACCTAGAGAGTTTATTTGAATTGATATCGAAATTTCGTAAATAGAAAAGTTGGGTTTTTTTCATGCGTTGTCAGAATTTGTTATAAATGAGAAAATATATTTGGAAATTTCAAATTTTGACAGGTTGACAGTTTTTTTAAATGAACATCCTGTATATTATCTCAAATTCTTAAAGATCTTTTTTTCTGATTTACGGATGGAAAAATTAATTTCTTTAAAAATAATAGAAAGCCAGGGGATTTTATACTAAACCTTGAAAAATAATAAAATTAATATTTCCACCAGCGTTGTTTGATTGTATTTACCCAAAATTACTTCATCGCTGTAATTATATTTAACATATATTATATAACTATAATCCTGTAATATCCCCTTATATTCAGACTTGCCCGCCGGCGCCATTCAGAATAACAGTAACTCCAACGCCTAGAAAATCGGCTTAAGTGGTGTGACTTTCTAGTGGGAGCATATTATGTTTTAAAAGATTCACCTGCCAAGAGAGCTAGTTTTCTGGCTCTTACAAATTGTGACAAATTCCACTATAAACTTTGTAAAATTAGATGGGTAGAAAATGTTCAAGTCTGTGAAAGAGCTTTGGACATTTTGTCTCCCCTTAAAATTTGGATGGAAGATAAAGCCACTAAGCTTCCGTTAAATGTTTCAATTACTAATACAAAAAAGGCTTCAAAAGATACATTTTTAAGACCAAGAATCACATTTTTTTCACACATTGCCGCTAGTTTAGAAAAAAAATCTGAACGATAAATCTATGGTTCCTTTTTTTGTATGATAATCTATTACAAATACTAAGCGAGTTAAACAAAAAAATCTTAAAAACACATGTTATGTATAAAGGTCTCCAACAAATTTTAAAATTAATTTTTTTATAATATCCTTTTACCAATTAATAAGGCTGATGTTGGTTTTGTCACTAAAACAGCATTAAAAGACCTAATGTTCCTGCAAAGGACAAACTTTTTTTTGTCGGAATGTCAGACATTTTCGATAAATCAAATAAAGAGGTTAATAGAACATTTGTCTTAAATTCAAGTTTATTAAATATGTAACATGCTTCAAACCAAACATCATGCTTGATCAAGGAATTTTACATATACTTAAGTGCCCAAAATATGTTAACGTATTTGTACGAAAAAGAAATAATTTCCTCAGAAAAAAGTGGTCAACGGTATAACGAGCATCTGTATAGATTGGATACATTTTTTTACAATTTCTTGGGATAAAATAACTACTTTAAAAATTGTGACCTTATTAAGTTAATTTTCTCATGGTTTTCCATAAATAAAAATATTTTAATTGAAAATCTGTTAAACGAGTCCATTATCTGCCAAAGACAAGTATATGACGCAATTTATCAAATCGGTGGTGCATTAAATGTTAATATTTCCAACAAAATGAGTGTATGTATTAAAAATGCTTACAAATTTTATCAAGATGCCCTTGACAACCAAAATCGCCGAAAAGGGAAAGAAAAAGTGCCGAAAGTAAACTTTATCATTTTGAAAATAAAAAGAAAAAACTAGAAAAGG
The DNA here is from genome assembly GCA_030620095.1 of Kuschelorhynchus macadamiae. Taxonomy (NCBI): domain Eukaryota; kingdom Metazoa; phylum Arthropoda; class Insecta; order Coleoptera; family Curculionidae; genus Kuschelorhynchus; species Kuschelorhynchus macadamiae. Next base: position 291,937 of record JAUTXW010005489.1, read on the forward strand.
AAACAGCATCCATGGAACTGGAAATATCGGAACTGAGACAAAAAATTTAAAATACTTATTTTCTATTTTTTCTATAATCATTTTAAATTTAATTTTTAATAATGATATGTCCCAAGTATATATTTATTTTTGTGTTTGTAAATGCTTTGTATAACTGCATTTTTTTTACTTAATTTTAAATTGAAATTTTTATACCTCTTCTAGTTAAAGTAACCCTGCTTACTGTATTACTATAGTTTTTTGTTTAATATTTTATATTTCTTTTACATTTTCATTTAAGTTTAGTTTCATTCTTTTTGTTGGCTAATAAATAATAATAATAATAATAAATATAAATTCTCAAAATATAACCTAGAATTTCCGTGAAAATGTCAGGGAAAACCTGGAAAAGCCAGGGAATTTTATAATTCAAAATTGCTAAGAACTCTGTTATTACTATTTTGGTAAAATTAAACACCTTTACCCACAACTACCCTCGTACTGAATTCCACTAGGTATATACTAGGGATGGGCGTTTTATCGATACTTCGGAGACATATCAAATAACAATAGGTAAAAAAAATATCGATAAGTGCCGATAGGTGAGTAATAATTCCAATAGGTATCTGATGATTTCGATAGGTAGCCGAGAACACCAATAGTTATGGACAAACGGATTATATATTTACAAGGAAATTGTAAAATATGGTCTTCAATAATTTTGTCGCAAATATATCGATAGGCGATAACATATCAGAGTTAAAATATAATTATCGCCCATCCGTAGTACAGACAAGGCACTTTATATATTTATTTGGGAAAAACTTTATAGAAATCCTACGAACTAGAATTGCATGAGAGAATTTATGGGTAAAGGTGAATTTACAGATTTTTTGTTAATTTTTTTATTAGGTATTTATCATAACTCTATTTACAGAGCCCACAAAAAAAATATGTTATTTATTATTTTCCTCCATTTAAGGGTTTACTCCAAGAAATGGAATAAATGTTTTGTTGAATGTTTAAACATTTTTTTGGGCGTCATATTGTTTTGCGACATAGATGTTTCCCAGTAGTTAGAAAACAGAATTTTTCTTAGTAAGAAAGCGTTGCATATGTGGCGCATTTCTAAAATACTGTAAAGAATTACTTTAACTAGATTTATAAAAAAATTGAAACTACTAATTTATAATTTAAATTATATTAGTGTGTATGTCGTAGCCATAATGCAAATTTAGGCATTTTATAATCTACCTAGGCATTTTACAAAAAGCCGGTAAGCACGACCACGCAATACATTTTTACACAGAAGAATTTATATCACGTTATGACTAATTACTGTTAGGCACTACCTAAAGCAGTGCCGTAAAAACTTGAATATAAAAATAAGTCGACTTTTTTCCATCATCATGTAAGTTGGAAATGCCATAATAAATTAATGTGTGATCATAAACAATATATAAGCATACTTTGTTGTTTTCATAGGATTTGTTTTCCATTTTTATTTGTAGTTTCATATTAGTAATAGGTACATTCTTACCAAAAAAATTAAATAGGTATGTACTAATTTTTTTGCAATAGTTTAGACACTTCCAAATGTCATGGAAGTTTTTTAATTTTAATTTGTAGTTTCATACTTGTGATAACAAGGTACTAAAAGTACTAAAGTTAATTGGTATATTTTTATATCATGAAGTGTTAACTGTTTATTTATATTTCCTTAATAAAAAGATTTAATACATTTACTGTAACTGTATTATTTTATTTAATAGTATTTTTGGTTTTATTTTCACGTTTTGACGGCACCGCTTTTGGTAAATATATACAATGTTCCGTTCTCGTTTTGCCGGCATTTTATCAATTTGCGTGAACTGGTGTGGTGTAGCCATAACGAAAGATGTATCATATGCTGGCGTTTTGCCGGATTTTTGTAAAATGCCTAGGGAGGTTATAAAAAGCCTAAGTTTGAATTATGCTTACGGCATACATATATGTGTATTTCTGACACAATGATAACTTTTTATTTTTGTTTTTTTTTAATCGTAGATATTGTTATGCTTTGAGACTTCTCGATACCAGAGCTTTTAAGCACTGTTTAGAGATTTAAAAGCTCTATATATGTAAACATAACGTATTTTAAATTTACAAATAAATAAATTTCAAAAAATAAGTTACTAGCTAAAAAAACACGAATAAATTACAAAGGCGGTTTCTTGTTTATGAATACGCTTTATTACTTAGTAAATTACAAGTTTAAACTAGTAGTGTAATGTTTAAATTTAAATAAATTACAAATGTATACATAAAATTTAAAACGAAAAAAAAAGTGAATTAATGAGGATGTATATGGCACGAAAATGTAAACAATACATACATGTAAAAAATCTTAAGCTTATAAATACAGTATTCGGAATCATGAGTCGATCGTTCGATCGGAAACCCTTTATTGGTTTAGGTACATATATATACAGTGTGTCTCGTATTGCAGATATTTATTTCATATATCGGGCAATACTAAAAAACATGCCTCATTTCCCTTGTAAAATGAGAAAAAAGGTAAAAAGCTTTGTATATAAATAGAAGCTCAGTGTCAAACAAAACCGAATTCAGTTCGCACTTTACAAAATTTACAACTTTTCGCCAAGCATTATTAAAGGTTTAAAATATTATGTTATCCTATTCCGAAACACACTGTTAATATGCGCTGAATTCAATATATACATATAATAAATTTAATACCAAAGGAATTATGCAAACAAAAATACATTTTTTTAGTTTAAGAAATATACAACAATTAAAAAGGCCACTTTAATATTATTTAACATTTGTACAAATACAGAGTATTTATTTCCAAATAATCAAATATAAACACCACGGATTTTTGAGTTTAGGGTTCGTCATTACCTATAACAAAAATATACCAAAAAACTTCCATCTGGAGTACCAGCAAGTTTTAAATTAATGGACTACATACAACAAAATGATGTCATAGTTTGGGATGTTTTAACGTAAATTACTTTAGTCTAGTACCCCAACACCACAGCTTAAAACATGTTAAAAGTAGGGTTGTTAGTAGGAACATAAATTGTTAAAAGAAAAAGGAGAATAGGAGCTATTGGTTGGATCCTCAGGTATTATGAAATACTTGGACAACACAGCTCATTGCTACTGTGCAGGGTGATTTCAAATTACGTTATTTTATATGAAAATGTAAATAATTTTCATGTAAAATAACAAAAATTGTGTAAATTCTGGAAACAAAAAATGAGTGCGTTGCTCACGGTCAAAGTTTAAATATTTCCATATTTAAACTTTTCAGTAAGCAATTAGATAACTGAAGGAATATTACATTTTGTATATCAATCGTTCTAGTGTGTGTGCTATGTAGTAATTAGCATGCAAGGATGGATAAATTAAAGCAACCCTAAAAAACGTGACCTTAAAGGACACATTTTTTTTTCACAGCTACCGCTGGGCACTTTAATATGGAAGGCGATTGGTTAATGATTTATTAGCACATAAAACTAGAATCGACAGAGTGTATACGAAAAAACCTTAAGATTAAAATGTTAGTTACTTAAGTAGGAATGGAATGTTTGGAGGTATGATAAATGTTAGTGAAGCTTTCGTAAACAAGATATACAAAAAATAAGATACCTGCAACTTGAAAAAGAAGTAGACCCAACCACCATGTTAGTAGAATAAGCCGAAATGTTGGCTAGTTATTAAATTATACTGATACTAATCTCTGTATATAAAGTAACAAATATCCATCATAAATAGTTCTTCATTTTATAAATAGAATTTCCACCAGTTATATCAGGTTATTCAATTCCAATATATGAGTAAATCTTTTTAAGTCTGCAATTATTATTTACGCTATACTATAGCCTAAAAAATTAATTTATGACTTTTATAATTAAAACTTAATATACTTTTTTAAATTATTATAGTCTCTTATTTAGTTTTATCAATGCACTAAATGTAGTCCTATTGATTTAACAAGCTTTACTACTGTTTACATTAATCGATACTGGTATAATGGTGTAAATTATTATAACAAAAAAATCAATTATATTGAGCCTACTATTAATTTAAATATCGTGAAGCTGACACAACACTGTAAAAACTTAGATATGTCGACAACAACAACAAGCGGCGTATTGGCTTTTATATATTATTTTAAGTAGCTTTTTAAAAGGAGTAGCAGTGTCTTTGCACCGTAACATAGCGCCTTAAATAAATAAATTATATTTCCTTAAATTTACTTATGATAAATCACAACACCAGTCTAATTTATGTTTTATACACTTAAATGAATGTAAGTCTCATACAAAGCATTTATAGATTTAAACATACTGGTTAAATTATAAATTTGATTTATGTATAGCATATACAAGCCTAGGCAATGTTTACCAATTGCAACTGAATCTACACAATATTTGATTGAGACTTATTTTTAATCTTCACGGAATATAATGTACTTATATCACGAAAAACTCGCCACGAGTACATTTTGTATTCCCCTGAACCAGATACGAATAAACATTAAAAACTATTATTAGTAAAAACATAAAGATAATTTGGAAGAACAATGGTTGTGGTGCCAAACAGAGTACCCATTACAAGTAACATAATGTTAAACTGACATTAATACTATATATCATTAAGTGTATACAAACGATATAACTTGATATATATTATCATACGAATAAAAATAGTGTTGGTACTAAAAAATATATATATATATATATATATATATATATATATATATATATATATATATATAGGATGCACAAAACTCAGTAGTCTATTAAGAAGTAATTGGAGATTCAAAGATTACTTTATTTAAAAGTTGGGCACTTTTTTGTACTGAGACTGAATATCATTACAAAATATTCTTCACGAGAAATAATTTTCAGTATAAGAGTTGTTTGCAAGATGTTGACTAGCCAGGTTTTCGCCATTAAATAGACGAGACAGATTGTAAAGATGGGAAGAATTATACCATTATAACAAAGATATATACTTTGTGCCAGCGATAACCATGTCGTAAGATCAAAATGTTATACATACAATAAAATGGAATGTAATGAAATCATCTTGTAACATAATAATTTTATGGCATGTTAGATTTTTAAAATTTTGAAATTTGCTCTCGTATTTGCAACTGCAACCAACAATACAGTAACTATTCGATAGATGAAAAATGTGTATTAAACAATTTTACGTTGGTATTCATTCAAGTCCTTGCAAATCTCATTGCTTTCGTCTAATAACAAATTTTAATGATTCAACCAACCCTTTCACAATTTTTCTAATAATAATTCCTAAGGAATCCTTAATAATGAACTTAAACTTAAAATAACTGTAGCGATCAGCAAGAATTTTGTTTTAATTCTTTAACTGGAGACAAGTTTTCGACATTTTGTCATTAGAATTTTTTTTCCTGTTAAAGCAAAATTATTACTTAATAAATCACAACTCAAATATTAGTAGATTAACAGTCTAGCAGATTTATCAGAACTTTTCGTTATCTGCTATCACAGCAGATTTAGGTACCAAACCTTTCTGAGTGCCTCTGCAGCATAACAACCACTTATCATCAACTTCTAGAACTACCTTGAGCACTTCTCCCTCATTGTAAGACAAATGGCCACTTTCCGATGGTAGTCGGTGACTTAGCGTTCGAACAGCCCTGAAAAATATGTCGTCTCGTTATCAACATAATTTTAAGATATGGGTTGGTTAGTCAGTGGAAAGGATGAATCACATGCCTACAGTGGCAAATGCTCTTGAATGAAGAAACACAATGAAATATATAATAAATATGAATGATGTGGTAATAAAAGTTGTTTTTAATTCCAAGTTTCCAAATAATCAGGCGTTTATAAAATAGGCAAAAATGAATTAAGAGACAAATGAAATAAATAGTGTTAAATTTGCGATTATTTTTGTTAGGAAAGGCGAAGATGTATTAGTATTTAAGGGGCGTGTACAAAGATTTTAAAGAACTTATTGCATTTACCAAAAAATATGGAATCATATTACGTACATTAAATAAGAAAATTCAACTATGAAAAGCGCCTCTCTATCGAAAATGCGGAAAAACTTGAAGTTCGTAACGCAAAGTTTGTACTGAAACAACCATTATAATTTATAGTGCCAGACTTGAAAATGTTTTATTAATATACCATCGTTCCACATCAAATGAAAAATTGCACCAACCAAATCAGAGGATTACATATTATTATTATTAATATATAACATAATATATTAATATATTATGTTTAAGGTTTTTATTGTAGGATTTTTAATACGATTTTTTGCCATTTGTGGCTTATATGATGCCATACTTTGTGGTAATTAGTAACTCTATTATGAAATACAGTTATGGAATCTAAAAGATGATTATGACATTAACCAGTCACCCTTATTTTGTATTTTAAATAAAATTATAATTACCTAATTATTCTTCTGTTCTATAGGTAAACAAACATAATACGTATAATTTAGGGATAATATACGGCAGCAGTTATAACTTTACTCTACAAATACAAAAAAATGCTTTATAACAACCAAAAGCAGTTAGTAAAGGAAACAAAAAATAATTGGAAAACATATCTTACAATGAATCATAACACGACATATTTTTTACGCGTTTTAGAATGTAAGTAGTTTTAACTTCCCTTGCAAGAGGGAAAAACTACAGAAATTTAATTAAAATTATTCAATCTAAGACCCCTGAGGCCAGTTGAACTTAATATTATTAATTACTAGCTTATTGGTATTCTTTTACCTTTACAACATTTGGCATAATTCAAGATATAATCAAGACAATGCTTGAACAATCAAAACTAATTATAATATTCAAATTCATAACCAAAGGCGTCAATGTCTAAAGCTTGTCTTTCTTTTGCACACACCATAATATTCTAAAATAATGTTATTTAAGTTTAAAGACTATATTTTGCAAGCTCATATATGTTCTTTTTCTTTTGTGTCCCGTCTGCTAGGAAAACCTGGCGATCATAATTGCTAGTTTTATGCTACATGTTTTTCAAGAATTTTACCTTCCAAACTGACCTGGATAAGTTGATATTGGCCTAAATACTAATTCTTTTTGAAGTGCTTTATAAATATTTTTAAAACTATTGATTTTATTCATTTTTCGGCAACAATGTTTTCATAATTAAATACGTAAAGACATACTTTGCAAAGAAACCGGTACTTAAAAGTGTGTACATTACAGTTGTTTAAATAATGTTTAAAATGTCGCTAATATGTCTTGTTCATTTTATGATTTTAATTGTGATATTTACTTATGGTATAAGGGTTCGTTATAACTACCTTATATTGGTATAGTACTCAGACTAATAATTTAGGGTAAAACAGTATATATGTAATGTTTGTATGTTCATTTCAAAAATCTGGCAATATTGTAAAATGCTGCCGACAAGAAAGTGTTTAATAGTTTTGTTTGAATTTCACTTAAAATGTATGTTAGGGTTAGTAAAAATGCATTTGATTCTGTCATGACTCGCCAATTGTTTGAAAGCTACTTTTTATTGATTTATTTGTCACGGCTCTCTTAATCTATCCACACAGTTCTGTTTTCAGTTTTGATCTAAACCCGTTCCTAGTGCCGCTTTTTGCTTAAACAGTAAAATACATCTATCAGTTTTATTTTTGAACACATCAAACATTTATGTTGCTTCTCACACTTGGTGTAGTTTAATTGCATTATACAGGTTTTGCACCTTCTCATTATTTTATTTACTTATTATTAGTTAAAAGGCCCCTTCAACCAAGGTTGCCAAGTCAGTCTTCAATTGCTTATCTTTGAACAGTCTCTTTCTCTCGCTATGACGTCACACATTTTTCAGTTCATACTTTATCAATAATTTTTTTGAAGTCAGCAAAACGAATGTAAACGTTAACCTCTGTAATAGACTATAGATTCTTCACATTTTCAAAAGGATTAATTGGCATGGTTTTAAAGGTTGAGTCAATCTGAAATAACTACATCTCTTTTTTAAATCATGTCTGTTGTTCATCGTGTTCAACTTCAATTTTTCTAATAGACTTCAGCTGGTCTTACCACTGTTTGCTATTCGAGAGCTTAATGTTGGTCATATCTATCGTCAAAGAGTAACTCGACATACTAAGTAAGATTAGTACGAAAAACATACCAGGCATTCCAGAGTCAATAGTCAAAAAAATCCTGTGAAAAATGGAAATCTTTGCCGACATTTGCAAGTAATATAGCCTACGAGTGCATGGCATTGCATTTTAAAATAAAGTGCAGGGTAAATTACTGATTTTTTTTTAACCACATATTACTGGACTTCTGTGTATGGACACCCCGTATACACAGGATTCTTACTCTAATAAAAAGGATAGTATTAGGTACGTTATATTTACTGCTTAATAACATAACCTAGGAAACTATGACGCAATTATTTTTATTAATATAAAGTTTCCGGTTGTGTCTTTTTATAAAAGACTTTCTATCATTCCTATTGAGTTCATACATACTTGTGTGTATATATGTAGACTTTACTACTCATAATGAACAGAGTTTTGGCACTGCTTTCTGTGAGGTGGTGCCTTGGTCCGACCTATGACTCAAATCCGGTCAGCGGACACGCTATCTAACGTAGAATACTATTTCTATAGAATAGAATACTCCAACACATTTATTTTAAGAAAACTTATTAGTAATTTAAAGACCAGATCCTTTTTGATCGCCTGCTGACCTTACAATAAAGGCCAAAATGTCAAACACGGCGAGAATGCTAACTTTATCGTGGTAATTGCAAACTGTATATCATTTCTGAAAAAGAATACCTATTTAGAAAAGGCAAAAACGTAATGCAACAATACTTTGGCGAAAGCTTTATTTTTTTACGTAATTGTTTATGATTGGTTAGTATTTAAGCTGCAATGCTAGCGATTACAAACCCTATATTTTTTAAAGAGCTAGGGCCCAGTGCCGTCACCATATTCATATATCGTGTAGAAATAACTGAAAAATATAAAAGAAGATTTATGAAAAAAGAACATTATGACATTACAGTCGTTTATTTAAACTTTATGCATCAGATTATTGATTAATTGTCTTGCTTTCCACGAATATATTGAGGGGCTAGTGTAATAATACAAATAATTATAAAATATCTACAAGTGAAAAGTTAAAACACATGTGTATTGTAGCGCAGTAGCTTTGTGCTTCTTTAAGGAGTTTGGTCACATTTAAATAAATGAATTGAAACGATAAATAACTTCCTTTTGATAACAAAACTATGTCAGGTTAGCTTGCGTAACTTCTTTGGTATTTTTATTTTAAGGTATATTTAACGTAAATTTTTCTTGTATGAGATAGTGGTACTCTGCAACTCATTTTACCAGTTTTTCGTCTTTCGAGGGTGTAAATAACACTTTTGACAATCGGGAAGCATTTCAAATACTGCGGCGGCTGCGGCTCGACTGCCCCGAGAAGAGTACGGCTGCAGTCTCTACACTCCTCAGACGCAGACCGTCAACCTCTTTAACGGAAAGACACTTATAACGTTTTCACACTGCAATTCTTGAATCTGATTCCTGAATAGCACATAGACTAGTCATATATTTCTATATGTTGGACTGAGATTTCATAATTGTAGTGTAAAAACGCTCTTAGAATGGTTTTAAACTACGTTTTGGGTTAGAGGACACTTGTTACCAAGAAAGCGATCAATCGAAATAGTTCTGGACGTAGGAATTCTAATTTCATAAAATTTGTTTTATAGTGTTCTACCACGTCTTGTCGAAAAAGCTTAGACAAGTGATTGTCTCATAAATCATGGAATCCACTCTAGGATAGCGTTGGTCTATCCACATGTTAAGAGTAGGCTAGTCTGGTTGATGGCAAACATTAAGCGACCTGCAGACTGGGGTGTTTTATATAAAACAATCGTTCTCCTGTTTAAGGATGGGTGGCAAACCGAACATAATATGCTGAAGTGGACGGAAAAACGTTTTCATATTATAAACAATAATCTTGAAGTAAAATCAATTAGATGTTAATTATACTTTGACGATTTGGTTAAAAAATATGACTGACCACTTACTTTGGTGTTACGCTTCGCCCACTAATAGGTCGTCTGCTTAGAGAACTGGAAACTGCTCTTCTTTGAGGTACGATCTTTGACGCCTTGCTTGCTTGGCTGACTGGCTTGTACGGTAAACTGCTTGGTCTTTGGACGTCGTGATTTGACTCAATCTGGTCAACTCGACTGGTTCTTGGACCAACTTTTTTGACTGGAGAGGCTTTAACACTATTAGGACCTTTAACTGAATAGAGAGGTTTATTTAGTTGAGGAGTGAGCGCCTTCTTAATGGTAGGCTGCTTAGACGGGGGAGAAACTAACACCGGTATACCAGAGGGTCTTACTGGAGACGTAATTGGTCTGAAAAAAAAAAATGTATTTAACTTTATTAATAATGAGGCTTTGCTAAAAGAGGTTAAAAATACTTCTAAGTAAGATCAAGTAACATTGCTATGAAATTTAACTTGACACTATACAGGGTCATCCAATAAGTACTAAATATCTATAATCTTACCCATTAAAAAAACTGAAATAGCTATTGTAAGTACCTTTCTCTAAAGATTTGAAAAATCATAATTAAAAAACAATTGAACTGAAAAGAAATGAATAAAATAAAATTAAGTCAGGTATAGTACATTTGTTATTTAAACTATTTACTCATGGTCATTTATTGACAGACGTCAAGAATTTCTTTGAATTATCAAATATATTGCTTATAGCCGGAGAGCTCGGGTCAAAAACTGCAAGAGGTTTGCAATGACTCATATTTCAATATGATGTAGTATTAAGGGTGTGCATGAGTCAGCACCCACTCGCAATGACAAGTAGTGGGACGTAGTGGCGTGCGCTTGATATATGCACTTCGAGTGACCGCTGAATGTTCCATTAAACCGACTGTTTAATGACTATTTAATCAACTATTTCGAAACTCTTGTAGTGGTGTGCTATTATTTAAGAATGTAGGGTTGATATTTCAAAACAAACGTGAAATGTTCGTTAATAACCCAATAAACAAAACATTGAATCCCTCTTTCAGTATTTCATAGCAAAGGATTTATTACGATTTGAAAAATAGTTATGTCTATACACAACATTTTCTTTCCTTTTTCTATGGGTATATCATGATTTGACAACCAAACTAACCCAACGTGTGTCAGTTATTTTTGATTTTAAAAGCATAATATTTTCTTAGGTAATTACCCAAGTAGCACATATAATCATATATGGGCTAAAATGCTGTGATATTGGCTAATATCCCTGGCTAATTAGCTAAAATTGCTAGCCAAAATCACAGTTCTATTACAGTATAAAGACGGAAATATGGCTAAAGTGGGAAATAATAATTTGGCCATAATGGGGTAAAAATGGCCAATTGGCAATTATACGACCCTCTCTTTTGATTTTATGGTTGGGTTTATTAGCTACTTTTTGACTTTTTGAATTCTGACTTGTTTTTTAGCCGAAATTTGAGTAACATTTTTTTCCGAGAAGAAAGAAAATTGATTAAAGAGTTCATAACGTAAAAAAAAAGGGGAATGAAAATACGTATTTATAGGTAGAAAGAACATGTTTGTTTAAAGTGGTCAAGTAATGGCTGCTAGGAAATTAGTTTAATTTTAATTTCAATCATGGCGGATAATAAAAAGCTTTGGGCTATTTTTTAAGCAAATATTCCTTGAAATCGGCCACTTTGTAAGCAAATATTTATCAAATGATAATAATTTTCAAACGTAGCCAAAATGTAGCAACATTTACTTAAATTTTGCTAATAAAGATGCCTACTTGGTTTGCCTTTAGTATTCGCTAAAAAATGGCTAATTTAAGACCCAGAAGCCAGCGTAACAAAATTAAACGATGATTACCCCAATACCGTTTTTCTATAATATGTGGTGGACTATTTAATTCTTTCTATTAGACATTTTGTTTGGTAAATAATTTATATTTCGTGTTTCTAAATATATCTTCAGTTTGGTTAAGTAGGGTTTTATAGGTTATAAACGTAAATTTGAAAATGTGGCATATTTTGGCAATACTATAGCAAAAATAAGCGAAATAAAACTATCCAATTTTAGTTTAATTTTGAAATAAAAATATGATAATAAAAGCCATATTTTTGTTGTCTTAAAATGTCATAATCTGGAATTCTTATATAGCTATTATTACTGTAATTAAACTTAAATACTTGCTAAAATATGTTTGGTTAGAATTTGGGAAAAATTCCTATTTAATGATTATATTCTGACCTCGATTTCTGTTGATTAAAAACGCCATTACTATAATTTAACTTCAATACTTACTAGAATATATCTGGTTATGTTGTGGCAACAAAATTGACAAATATTTCTACTTTTTGGCCATCCAATATTACAAAAAAAACTTGAAGGATTAATTACCCCATAAAAGAATTTTTTTAGCCAAATAATTATGCTATAGCCTATCTACATTAAAAACTGCTACTTTTAAAGTCAAACAATCAAATTTGAAGCGAACTTTCATGGCTAGAAAACAAACCAAGAAACATTTGCCAAAATTTGACAAATCTCAAGTTTTTATGTGTGTTTTATGGCTAATTGTTAGACAAAAAAGCTCATCAGCTAATTTGTACTACTAGGGTAGACCTTCGTTCTATTTGGTAAAGTAATTAAATAAACTGAATTACATTCAATAGGATTTATAAACCAGTATCAGGATATAAGTAAGAAAATCCGTACGAGTCCAGATTTTAAACAAAAATAGTACCTTGTCTTAAAAAAAAATACTCTGTTTATGTCACAGCTCATTTTTTTTCAGTCCAATTGATTTTTTTATTGGCATTCTCGTAATTCTTAAGAAAAAGTTACACCCAAAATTCAGTTTTTTTTTTAGGTAAGATCATAGCTGAAAAAAGAACTAAGTTTAATAACAAATACGGATACACATTTCAAAGGCACTTTTTATCTTTATATACAGTTGGTCAAAAAAGTCTCCACACACTTAATATTTTTTACATAAACTGTTTTTTTTTATTTTTGAGCTGCAAACTGGTACCTATACTTCTTTTATATAACATATAGAGTTTGAGCTGAAGAAAACGCTTAAAACGAAAAATGTTAAATTCCTTGCGTTTTGAAGGGTTCTCTTTCCCATTTAATTGTTGGTGATAAAGTTTAAAGTTAATTTGAGAAAAAAAATCGGTTAATTTTCTCTTATTTCAATTCTGTACATAATCATTTAGTAACACATATTATATACATACTTTTCTTCAAACATTCTAATTGGGCGCCATTTTGTTCCACGATATTGGAATCATCAATATTTTACCATTTCCACCTATACCACACTTGATTTTTAGGCAAAATTTAAAATAAACTGAACAAAATAGTTCTTAATACCGATTTAAAAACAAGTCATTAAATCGTCATTTCGTTCCGTCATATTCAATTCATACCAAAATTTTACTACTGTATCTCTACGTCACATCTAATTTTTGTGCAAATTTAAGTCAACTGAAAGCGTTGTTTTTATTTAATTTTTTTATTTAATCGCTATTTTGTTCCGCCCTCTTTGATTTACATTTAATTCTTGTACAAATTTGAAAACAATCTAATAAGTAGTTTTTTCAGGTGGATTTTTAAAATATTTTAATGAGGCCTCCATTTTTGGATACGTTCAAAAATGTTACAAGTTCGTTCCTATTTATAATTCGATTTTTGTGCAAAATTTTAGGTAAATTGGATAAGTAGTTTCTTAGAAACCATTTTTTTTTAAATTTTATTGTGCCACCATTTTGTTCCAATCCAGTATTAGATATTTTGAATCGGAGAAGTAGTTTTTTAGCTATGCCTCGAACAAACCGATAGACAGACCGACCAAATCGTGAAAACATGTTTTTTGACATCTAGGGACCCTGAAACGTAAAGATCTAAAAAAATCTCGGAGGGTGATTTTTTTACGATTACAGTACTTTTCACAAAAAGAGTAAAAGAATTGTCCATATTCCATTAGAAAAATTATAGTAGATTTGTGACAACAGAAAAAAATCTTATGGAAATATAGGGGAAATTGATCTACCATCCAATATATTGTTTAACAATTTCAAACAACTGGTTCCTTTAAAACAGGATTGCGGTACGGTGCCCTCACAAACCAACTTCTTGTCGAGTGTCATAAAATTATTATATTAGAATATCCAAAGTAAAGTGCAATTGGCCAGAGAGTTAAAGACGGATTTTCAAAAAAAGTGAATCTAGAATTAGAAACTCCTTAAACAAGGCATTTTACAATCAGTGCGTGGCACAAAAAAACCTTTAATTTTCGTTAGGAAGCGCCCAGAATTTGCAGAAAAGTCTGTTTCTAGGCCCGTCGAGTTTTGCGAAGCCGTACTTTTTAGCGACGAGACAAAAATTAATATTTTTGTATCCGATGGTCAGGCCAAGGTGTGGAGGAAGAAAGGCAGTCAAAGATGGAGAAGGCAATAGATTACTGTTTCCAAATTTATTAGGAATAGGAGTAGGAATTGTTGTTGTAGGACTGTTTTCCAACAAGACAAGGATCCCAAACACACCACTCAACTAGTACTTCAGTGGGTGATAATGTCCGGCAACAGTTGCATACGCCGAGTATGCCAAAGAGATTAAGGGCTGTAATAAAAGTTAAAGGTTACTTTACAAAGTATTAAGTTTAAAAATGTACGCTATATTTAAAAAATTGTTGGTTAAAAATGTTACTTTATAGTCACTTTTTTTATGGGTAATTTTAGGTTTAACACATACGTAATGTTACAGAAGAATTCTAAATTGTTATCAAACGCTGTGTTCAGTTTATTATTTGTTTTGTATTAACTTGTTTTCACTTTTTAACCAGAATTGCGCAGCTTTGATAGAAAACTAATAAAAAGATCGACTATTTCAAAAATTATTTAGTGTATGGACACTTTTTTGACTGACTGTAGGTTTTTCTAAGAAGATGAAACATCACCCTAAAAATTAAAAAAAATAAAATTTTAAGTTTTGTTTTAATGATTGAAGACGCATTACATCTTTTTTCAGTGTAATGAAGTGAAACAGCTTAAAAGAAAATATTGTTTTATTTCGTTAAGTTAAATTTAATTTATTTGTTTGCATACAATATGGGGAAGTCCTATGCTTGCCAAAACACATTTTTTTCTTTCAAATCATACATAGCTCTAGTTTTGAACTAATATTAACATAAATGAATGTTCCAATTTCTAGATAAAAAAAAAGGAAGTAGATATGGTTAAAAAGGCAAAGTAACAGTACATTATTTTATTGTCTAATGAAATTAATAAGAACATACCTGGGTATTTTAGATTTTGGATTTGGATGAGTAGGACTAGGAGGTGGCGAATCCCTCTCCACCGAGTCTTTTCCACTCAACATTTCCCACTTTTGTTGTAGTTTCCTAAACCTTTTTCCGTTTAAAGGCTTTTCATCAGAGAAGTTTGAATCCAGAGACTCAGGACCTGCCTGCTCGCATCCCAAAGGCAATTTACAGG